>JAVCKV010069499.1:0-21952 GCA_032274145.1 Herpochondria borealis | reverse complement strand
AGACCGGGCGGGTAGGCAATCATGACTCGATCTCCGCTTTTGACACCATTCTTGAGGAGAATGTTTGCAACCAGAGCGGACTGGTCCCAGAGCTCTGTGTAGGTAATGCTCGATTCAACTTTGCACTGACTGTTGACCCATTCGATCATAACGTGGTCAGGACTGCGCTTTGCATTGAGTTGAAGAGCGTGGACGAGGGTCTTGTTGATAGACTCGCCACCCTCAAAAGGCTCATCAGATGGTTGATTACTTCCTGTTTTGTTATCCACGAACACTGCAGGTGGTGCGAGAGATACAGGTAAGGCTTCCGAGTCGGAAGGAAGTGACTTGTTGTTTTCCTTGATAGACATGCTTTGCGTTGGTTGTTTTGTCTTCAGTTCTCGTTTTATGGCAACATGGCTTCTCTTGCACCCTTAGTAACTGTTTGTTATCGCGTGACGACGCACGCAAAAATGTCACGTAAATGTGAGCCTTATCCGGGTTACTTGAACTTGCACAAGGTGACCAAAAGGGGGTTACTTGAATTTCTGTTCTCGCGCGATAATGTGCCGCTGTGATGCGTTCGTTGCTTTCGTTGTAGGAGATTGACAAGAATGTCATCCAATCCTCATCCTGTGACCTCTCCACAAGGTTGTGTCATGTTTGATAAACAATATAATATACCCATGAATGAATCTGTTGGTCCTTGCCCAAAAACAGTTGCCAATCCATCTTCCCCGATCCATCGGTCAAGATGGCAGCTTTCAACTTTTACGTTTAGGATCTGGCATCAACCTTTCTCATTGACAACGACAGTACCATTGAAAGTCGGGTTGGGGAGAATCAAAAGCAGCTCTTGGATTTTTCTGGTCCAACCACTCAAAGAAGTCCAAGATTTCTCTCAAGATCAAGATTTCTGCTCGTATATTCTAATAAGCGGCCTGGTTGCCCCACGCCAGAATCTTTCGAAGGAGTTTCTGCACCTCGGCATGATGATTGATTCAGGCCAACAATGGTTGAGGGAGACCAAAAGCAGAGATAGTACATCTGACTTCGCACATTTAGCTGAAGTAGTTACTCACTTGTTCTCGTGCGTTCACGCTACCTCGAAGGGATATTGCGAGAATGAGGGAAAAGTAGCGAAGAAAGAATTTACCCCATCTCCCAGCGCTCAAGAAGTTGTTTAGCTAAATGCTTCTAATAGTTTTCTGGAGTCGGGCGCTCGCGCTGGGGGGTTCTCGGCAGATACTAGACCGCATATTGAACAATTTTCATAGAAGTGGTATCGTTCATATCATTAACACGCATCTTCTCCGTTTGGATTGGAGATGCTAACGACCTTACCAACTTCATAAGACAAGTCAGAAGAAAGTTCTATGGGGAGATTACGTAGCGTGGTTACCGCGCGACTGCTGACGCAGTGCTCATCTATGCACCCGCAATTTTCCACTAGATTGGTGTAGCAACGAAAGTAGCTTTGCAATGGTCAACTACAGACACTAGAAGTCTGTAATGCTGTTTACTCTAGATACAACTCGAATATTTACTCACCAGCATCATCTTCTGGATCATATATATACGTGTGGATGTGACCACTATCTTCTCCATTACGCCCGTAATCTCCGACCGCCAAGGAATGCCCGTCGCCAGACAGAGCGAGAAAAGTACCAAACCCATCATGCCAATTTGGATTGTCAGCGCATGGAGGCCTTCCCATTGGGCGCCACTTGGAGGACGTGTTGGATATCCGAAATGCTTGGGCACACGTAGAAAGCGTGGGTTGACTCGTGAACGTTGCAATCGCGACTGTGGTGCCGTCCGTCGAGAGTTCGATGTCATAGCCGAATCTCTCCTCGTAAACACTGTTACTAACGATCCGTTGACTCAGCTCCCATTTTTCGTTTTGGAGGGAGAAAACCTCAACAAAGTTTCGGGCATGGTCAACCAAAAGCCGTGTAGCCATGACCGTTCCATTCTCGTTGAAGGACATGCGATAGTAGTGGGCAGAAGGAAGGCCATTCATACGTTTTTCCCAGTCACCCGCACTATTGAGATGGTAAACATGCGACGATGTTGAACTCAACAGTGCGACTGTCTTCCCATCACCACTGACCTCTGCAATCGCCCAAACATTCAATGTGAGGGCGTTACCGAACCTTTGCCAGCTGTCATCAAGGCCACGCTTATAGACTTGAAACAGGGAAGTCCCCCCACTTGCTTGTGTTGCCACTCCACAAGACAAAATGTCCGCATCTTTTGAAAGGGAGACCCGTATGGAGTAGTCATCATCATATGGCAACGACTCGTCAAGCGGCTCGCCGAATGGATGCCACTCTGTTGAGTGAAAAGAGAGCATTTGAATCGAAAAGTACCTGGTGCCCTCGGTGTCGTGCGTGGAAGTCATTCCGAGTCCTAGCGATTCTCCATTTCCTGCGAGTGCAACAGAACCAATGACAGCTCCACTAGTGGCGGCAAAAATGTCTTTTCCCTTTTGATGCCAGTCGGTAACATTGTTCTCATTGATCAAAATCGTCTTGTATTGGAACACTCTTGCGCACGCTGTGAGTTGTGTGCATTCTCGAAAAGCAGCAGCTGCAGTTTGACCATCTTCTGACAACGATATTTTGCCGTATTGTTTCGCGGAGATTGTAAATCCGTATTGAGGCCAGTCAGATGGCCCCAGTCCCACTGAAGGTGAAAGAGAAAAACTTGGTTCAGAAGTAGGTGAACTTGTCGGTGCACCAGAAAGAGAGGGATTTGTTGAAGGTATATCCGTCGGCATGTTCGAGAACGACCGAAACGGGGATGTGGTTGGTGTTATGAACACGCTTTCAGGAGTCACAGATGGTTTGGAGGATGGAGACATTTTTGGTGGGGATGGAACGGGAATCATATCAGTACCTCCGCATGCTGACGCAGACATCTCCGCAATCAGATTGACTTTGTAACCGCTTTCTTCAAGGTACGCATTCATTGCCGAAATCATCACAGAGCTTTTGATAGAAGATGAACTCACGTATGTGGCAAGTTCGGTTGGAGTAAGAGGAGTGAAAGGTCGTCTCCTTCTTCGAAGCTTTGGAACTGGCGGTCGCCTTCTTCGATTATATAGATTTGTTGCTTTCGGATCGTTTTCCATCACAGTAACACACACAGTCACATATTGACTTCCTCCAAGAACATATTGGTCGGCTATGAAAGAATCTTGAATCATGGCATTGTCGAAAAGAGAAGAGTACGTTTCAACAAGTGCGTTCAATATTTCTCTTTCGGGTGGTATGTGGTCAGAGCCTAAGTCCATTAGAAACGCTTCTGACCTGAGTTTGGTCGCATTCTGCAATTCCTCATTCTTGTTCTTTGAAGTACCACTCTCCTCAACGCCTGGTCGTCTTCGTCGTAGTTGCCGATTCGTCGCCATCTCCTTTAGGTCGGCGCCAATGTCATGCTCTACAGATTTTTGATTCTGGCTCTCATCAACAGCAATTGCTACGAGAACAAGCAGTAAGATCATCAAGGGCTGCAGAAAAGTCATGGCACAACATTGAAAGTGACCGTGCAGCACGAAGAAGCACACAGTAAGAAGGCAAAAATGTGAGGGCGTGACTTATACCATGAACTGGCTTTTGATAAAAATTCAGAAGCTAATTATCTTCAAGGTCGTTGCATCTCTTTGAGTACCGGTGACATTGTTCGCATGTTCTGCAACGGTCACAAGAGATTCTTCTAAGTGTCTAGTCTGGCCATGCTGGCATTCAATGACCAAGCAAACAAAGGGTATCGTGTAGTTCTGAAACCGAACTGCTAGAATAGGTCTATTAGTCCGGCAAAGTACATGTAAATGGTACGTCGTACTGCGTCCTGGAGCTGAGTTGACCGCAAACACGGACCAATCCGTGTCGGAAAGGCACCTTGGAAATGTGTGACGAGAAGACTTGCAATGACCACGCAAGCGGGTCCCTCACTAGCTGGGTAGTAGATGGAGGGACCCACGTTGCCTTCCAATCCCATGGATTTTCATCGACCAAATACCGCCGGAAAACTTAGGACCAGGTCTATCCTCTCCGCCAGGGACTCCAGCTAAGTCGGTCGAGGACTTTCGTCTTGTGCACCCTCAACGTGCGGAGTAGAGCGGGAGAGAGCGATCGGTGACCGCCTCTTCCTGAGACATGATTAGTAACTTGAAGAGTATCGGATAGGTGCATTACTCAAACCACTCTTTGAGCCAGTCTGATTTCCAGTAATAGGTTTGCTCTCACAAGCCCGCGTCTGCAAAGATAATTAGAGCGTGTGTACACCCCACGTCACGCTCGCAAAATGGTGCACCACCCACGGGATCGAGTGTCAAACATCGCACCCGTATTGTCGGCGGCAATGGTACACGTACATCAATTTTGTGCGATGATTGACTTTGTGCCAACAATCTGTTCGCACATTGGTTGCCACCAAGGACAAGAAAGGACACCAAATCGCGAGTGAAGCCTTTGGGTTGTCGATTGGCTCGTATTCGGCGTTGTAGCCACTCGTACCGATCCTCGTCTCCTTCAACCCAGCCTTAGCTACTCCAGTTTCCTAGGAGAGTGCTATTGGCACTATCAATCTGAGCTTAGAATCTTATATTGGCGGAGGGCTTAGATTGAAACATCAACTCAAGCCACATGGTGACAAATACAAGAACCGAAACCGAGTCCATACCAGATCAGCAGTGCCAGCCTGTTCACATGGTGATGAAATATAAGAACTTACTATAGAGAAAACGTCGAGAGCTCATGCCAGATCACCAGCATAGGATGTTGCAACCTGGACTACGTGTAGTACTTAAAAAGAATTACGTACAGCATTTCGCGCAGCAAAAGTGGTCCTCCTCTATGGAGGGTCCTCACACGTCTAACGACCACCGATAGTAGCCGAGGACGCTGCATTTCAGTTTGGCGGAAGGCTAGCCAGCAAAAGATAATTCTAGCCACCCAACCCCGACATGCAACATGGCTACGATAGCAAACGCTTCTGCGCGAGACACAGCCACGAGTTTTCTGCCCCGGCCATTTCAATTCACCTCCTTCCCAGCTTCTCTTCATCGGGTTCGTCCGACAGAGAAATCAGCTTTACGTTTCTTAAGCTCAACTAGAAGGCCCCCGATGCCACTTTGATCAAAAGAGTTCAGCCCATGACAAAGGAAAACACGCGGTGTACCAGCAAAACTTGGTGGACAGCTGGTGCTGCTTCGACCCAAACCCCCGCTCTATGCTTTGGCCTGGGAATGATGGGGAGCTGGAGTTGCATGAAATGGGCTCTTTTCCAAACCCAGTCTTTTTGATGGGAAATGACGACCTTGCGGGAGTCGAAGACGGAGAGGCTCCTCGATGAAAAGGCGGCTTGCACTTTCGATTACTACACAAAGCGCAGAATTTTAGCGACGAGAGGATTGCTGGGCGTACCTGTCTTCACTGTCGAGCAGGGTGGCGACCTTGGTGATTGCGCGGGAGTCTGCACAGCATCTGAGCCGATCCGCTTCCTTTCAGTCCACCGTGGCCTCTCACGAGCTTTGCCGCATCACTCCAGAGAGTCTGAAAAATTCATGCATGCCTCATCCCTGGTTATGGGCAGTGGCCAGCTTTTGACCGAACGATGCACCACATAGTTGTCCTCTGCGGTTGCAATTCAACTCGCAAGACTTCTCGCGAGAGGGTTTTTGAAGCAGCTCCAATGTAGGCAACACACTCGTGACCAGCTGGTCACAAATCCATATGCGCACTCTGCTCCCCTGCGTCCTTCGTCAACACGCGTTATCGCCTATGCCTACTTTTCTTGAGTATTTATAACCCTTTAAATCGTACATGTATGATATACCACCAATT
Organism: Herpochondria borealis; assembly: GCA_032274145.1. Taxonomy (NCBI): domain Eukaryota; phylum Rhodophyta; class Florideophyceae; order Ceramiales; family Ceramiaceae; genus Herpochondria; species Herpochondria borealis. The sequence continues at coordinate 16,121 of JAVCKV010069499.1, read as the reverse complement.
GAATGCTGGACAACACCCACTGTAGGCAGCATGGACAGCGGCAAATAGATTCGTACAGCTTGTATCTACTCGTACATCTAAGCTGGCACAAGAAGGATGTATGCTCAGACAGCAAGCAATAAATACCGCGAGTGATTTACGATATATTTACGATCTACGTACTGCTTCCTTGGCAGTCGCCATTGTCGCGCCATAAATGTTCGAAGGACAGCAAGCAAGCATTTTTTGTTGGCTGCGATCGTGGACTATGTGCCGTCATTTATATCGTGCGAAAAGACGCCCCCCGCGTTCTTATGGGAACAATTATGCCTCCTAATGGTGATCCTGTCTGTGGCAAGCTCGTTGCCAAGACATTAGCAGACCAAGAAAGACCCTCAATGAAATCGTATTCTTGTATTATTTATAGACCTTTTGTTCTTTTTCTTTACCTTATTCCCTCCTTCCAAACTGAGAGATAGATTCCAGAACGACAACGCATTTAACACTCAACTTTCTCCGATTAGCTCAACTCAGAAGCAGACATTCAATAAAAACTACTTATTGCACTATCGATCCCTGCTATCCCATTTCGACGATCATTTTATCTTGGGATTGTCGCTTGTCGCTGCAACATCTATGTAAGAGAGGTCCAGGTCGTAGGACCCTCATATAACAGTGCGCAACCATGGACCATGGACCAATAATTGACATCTTAGACCTCAGATGCCTCGCACGCGACAATTCTTGAGCTATACATGTGCGTTGCAGCCAGAAAGAAAAACCGCGACAGATGCTGCAGCTTCGGATAAGCAAGTCGCGGCTTTTTTCCTGGGAGTACCAGTAGCTACGACTGCCCGCGAGTTGTTCACACTCAGAACCAGATTCCTCTTTCGTTCACAAAAACGTCTCACAATAAGTCATCATTCAGTAGTGCCTAAAAAAAAAGTAATTCTTCAAATGATCCAAATGGACCAGCGCCCAGCTAATTTGAAGCACGACGACTCCAAGGGTTTCGAAAACTTCTTCGAAGCAACCTTAGCTGACTCTATTGGAAACCTTGGCCATCAAGAACCCTCCGAATGCCCTCTTAGTGGTGCTGGAGGTGTTCTTCCGAAATCCGAAATCCCAGAGCCCAAGAAGGAAACTCCTCAGCAAAAGAGAACGCGCCGCATCATGGCTAATCGGAAATCGGCCAAAGAGAGTCGAGACCGCCGCAGAGAGCTTGTTGCAGAATTATCAACCAAAGCACACGTCCTTGCGGCCCACAACGATGAGTTGGCGCAAGCGAACAGTAAGCTGCGAGATGAAATGCGAACACTGAAAGCACAGCTTAAGGGAGCTGTCGCACTAAATGCAGCTCGTCAAGAACGACAAGCCGCGCTACATCTGTTACAGCAACGCCCTCCTGATTTGGGTTTGACCATGCCTGGAACTTCGCTCAATATTTCAGCCCTTCGTCGATCAACCCAGCACTCGGACTTGCGACTGGAACCACTCGGTGTTGGCCTTCAACTTCAAGACTACTCCGCCCCCTCATTGTGGGAGATTCGAAGCACGTTGGAGCACTTGAAAAAGACAAAGAAATACGATGGGCAGACACTATTGTAGTACACTCGAATGGGAGTGGTGAAGTCGACATTCTAAGTATAACGACCATACAAATCCTTATCTTCTAATACTACTGTAGTTTTCTGCTTGTTAGCGAGCTGGTGATGGCTTATCTAGTTTCTTCCACAATTTTTCTTATAGGTCTTTGTTGTGGAAAAACTCATGACCCCAAATCACGCTGTTGGAAATTATCCAACTGAACAGCGAAGGACGAAGTTGCTCGTGCAACTTGGTACACGCAAGTTGTTGGCTGTCATCTCTGCACTATGAAAATAGCAAGGCGGAGCCCCCGAGCCTCGTGTTCCTGCAGTTTCTGACGAGATGCTGCCTCCGCTCCTGGCTGAATCGCTTACATGCTTTCTTTTCCTCTTGACGAACTATCGATCTATACAGATACAATCGAACGAACCTACCGGCTGATACCTATAATTAGTCAATTTCTGTCCTCATTGCGGCCGAGTAGTGCTAAGTGTTCTTGGTATCCTCAACACGGAACCCTAACGGAAGGTGAGAAACATGAATTGCGGATCGGAGTAGGCACTGGGCTCTGATGAGTGTACTATGGCGACAGAAGTGTCGTTAACTTGTAGCAGCAACAGCTACACGTTTACTTGCCAGAACAAAAGAGCCTTGAAGAGACGATGTTGCTCTTCGCCCTGCGATACACCTCCTACTTATCGGGCTAGTCAGGAGAGAAGGGACACGGGGTCCAACAAGACCAAACGACCACCAGAGCCCTTCCAACCGAGAAGGCTATCCAAATCCATGTGGCGGCCCCGAGATTGTTCTGCCCAGGCACGTGGGACAGTCTCCTTAATCAGGTCGTAACTTGACAAATTGGCGACACTCCATAAAAGAATTTTGCTTCCGAAGGGACGCCCGCTACCGATGTCCGAACACAGTAGCTGATTCCCAAAGGGTATAAACAGACAAATGGGCCGGATAACCAAGCCCTTATCATGCAGTCTCCACAAGAAAAGACTCTGACAGTTTTAGTTACATCGGAGTTTCTGGGTATTCGTGCCATGTACACCTGGCAAATTCATCTTCAACAGCGATGTCCATCTGGCTTTCACTGTACCCGGACAGATTGCATGTCGCGAATTTTGATCCTTCCGCGACTAGGACCACCGGTAAAACGGGGAACACCCGGATATTATTCATACAATTGCTACCAAAAAAGGACCATATTTACCGGGTGTCCCTTGAATTTAGTCATAGTCATTCTCCGCCATGTGGTCACGTTATGAGGAATTGAGGAAGATGATGCCGTTGCTTGCCTCGTTTCTGTATAAATAACCTTCTCTGGTCCTGATTTTGGGATCGTCCTGGCCACGCCGCATCTCGCAGATATGGGCCCAGCACTATCGCAGAGTCTGGCTATCTGGCTGTCAACCAATGTAATCCAAAAATGAAAATGGTAAAGAAAGGGGATGTTGCGTTGCTCCTTCAATTCTTCTTGATGTCGTCGTTTACCAATGCTGAGGAAGGAATCTTCGGAGTATCAGCTGTGATACAGGAGGACACAACGCGCAATGGCGGCGAGACTGGAAATCAACTTTCTTCAAGTCCACACCACCACCTCACCGAAAACGCAAGCATTGGACTTGAGGCTACATTTTACCCCTGCGGTTATTGGTGTCTACTGCAGAACTGGAGGGGAGAATGGAAATCGTTTGCTTTGCTTTGTGTGTGTGGTGGTACCTAGTAGCTCTCTCCCTAGGAGAGGCTTATCTAGAAAGATGCCAACTTAGCTAGCTGGGGGCATGGCAAGTTTGGTGCATGAGGTTTTGGAACCAAACCGTTGACAGGCGTCTCGTTTTCATCGCCGTGTACCCTGACGGCAATTTGAGGTAAGCGACTTGGACGACACGATGTGTTACAAACACCTCTTTCTTGTGTATCATATTGTGGAATACAAGCTTCTGGATGGACGAAAGGCGTTGTTGACTCAGTGGCATGATCTTGTTTCTTGCTCTCTGGTATAGACGATAGGGGGGGGGGTGCCAGACGGACAATGCGCGCATCCTGGGTTATTTTTACAAGCAAATGCTCTGCTGGCATTGGTCCTGGCAAAGCTTTGCCTCAAGCACACATTATATCGAGATTGAAAACATCGAAAACCCTGTTAGAGATGTTTGGGCGCGGAGCCCACATGCTGTTGGAACATTGAGATAGGACGGGAAGCAAGCACCAAGAAGTAAAAGTAGCTAGTGAGAAACTGTGTCGTCGTCGTTGTGCGCTGAGGGGGGGCATCCCTATGCCAGCACATACAAGGGTATTCTAGAGAGAAGCACTGATGGTGCAGCCTGATTACCTGATGATTCGAGGAAGGTACATACTGTAGTGACGACCGCCTGTGCCTTGTGCTCCTGAGAAGTGAAGGGCCTGGTCTGGCGCTGGGGAGTACATACATAATGATGTAGCTTCTAGTTCGGGATACTTGTTGCTCATGATGCACCCCAAGAAGAAGGAGAGCCGTTATCTATATCATACAAATCTGTATAAAAATCAACCAGGATTGTCTCCTACTCACATTATTGGGTGCGATGACATTTATGATCTTGTTGGGGTGCAGAGGCTTCTAACCAACCACACTATTGAAACAGCTGCATCGTTTCGTCACTTCACATTTTCAAGCAGTGGTGTTGGCTACTTGCAGGCTTGGTTACGCTTTTACGAACCTCTCGATAGAGATAGACAAAGACGTGTTCGTACGCAATACACGACAAGATGGAGCATGCAACATCGTCTCATTTGAACGGCTTGTACAACACAAACGCTCCCACTGCTATGAATAGACGAGAAACGATGGACTCTGTCAGTACAGCGACAACCATGGGGCGACGACGAGCTTCGTCGTTTCGATACGATGCGGCAGCTACCATGGATCGTATGAGACACTCCATGATGGGGGGCGGCGGCAATGCAATCAAACAACAAACGACACTGCACGATACACTGACAAACTTGGATCGAGCTGTTTCGGAAGAACAACGACAACAGGATGAACGACGACGACGGGGTTCCTTTCTCGTCGACACGCTGGGTAAAGCTGCTGGTCAAATACCTGCCATTGCATTGCTTGGGATGTTTCATCTCATGATTGGGATCCCCTTTGGTGTCTCGTACTTTCCCATTGGATGGAGTGCAGCAGGATCAACTGAAGCTTCGACAGATGATTTGGTCCGAGGAACGTTTCCAATAGAAGGCAAGGAAGCCTTGGGCATTCGCATGTTTCTCTTTTCTACAATTATTGGACAGTTGATGTTTGTGCCCTTCTCTGGGTTCGCGAATCCTATTGGACTCAACATGGTGGAGAATGTTCCCTTTACACATGCACTCTCCTTGCTCGTCATCAAGCATCAAGGGTATGGCACTGAAGCTCTCTCGACGCTCTTTGTGCTATTTGGACTATCTAGTGTCATTGTTGGAATTGTGTTCTACACATTGGGCAAACTCCAACTGGGACGGGTTGTACACTACTTTCCAACTCATGTTCTGGTTGGATTAATTGCTGGTATTGGAGTATTCTTGGCCAAGACCGGCATGGAAGTCACCATGAACGCTGTATTTTCTCCCCAGACCTTTGTCGACAACTTTCATCTGACATGGATTGTATTTCTACTGGAAGCAGTCCTTCGAATCTTGGATTACGTCCTGCGAGATGCCAATCTATCACTGTTGTCTCCCATTTACTTTTGCTTGATTACTCCAGCCTTTTATATGGGATTATGGCTCTTTCGCATCAACCTGGACGATGCCAATGATGCCGGTTACTTTTTTCCATCCCTCAGTGACGATGCATCGATTTGGAATGAAGATTTGTTTGACATGTGGCGGGTTGTGGATATCAGGAATGTTTCGCTGCCTGCCATTGTCGATTCCATCCCCACCTTGGTGGCCTTGACACTGTTTTCACTCATTCACGTTCCCATCAACATTCCAGCCTTTGCGCTATCGACCAGTAAGTTTGATGGCCTACATTGTTGCCTGTTGTGTTTTTTGATTGATGAGTATGAAGCAACTCGTTGTTGTTCCAACACAACTTGCATTTTTGGGGTGCATACATTCTCATTTGCCGCTAACACGTTGTTGTCTACTTCTCTCTCCCAACTTACTATGCAACATACAGATGTTGAAGTGGATATGAACCAAGAGTTGATCGCCCATGGGTATTCAAACATGTTGTCGGGTATGTTTGGTGGTCTCCAAAATTACATGGCTTACACACAGAGCGTCATTTACGACAAGTCTGGTGGAACAGGCAAGGCATCTGGTTACAGTGTGGCGGCCTTGACCATTGTTTTATACTTTATCGGGCCCACCGTTGCCTCGTATATTCCACGCTGCATGGCAGGAACGCTGCTCCTTCATGTTGGTATTGACTTGTTCCTGGAAGGTGCCTACGATTCGCTCTTTAAATTCGATCGCTTGGAATATGCAAGTGTCATGATTATGTAAGTTCAACAATGTGTGTCGTAGCGTGTGCACAGTTTGCCAACTGCTTCGCTACGGTGAACCTCAACTAACACTGCTTGATTGCGCTGCCTGCACCCTCTCATGATGACGTTGTCATTTGTTTAGTATTGTCGTCATGACAATCTACGGAATGGACGCGGCCATGATGGCTGGAGTCTTGTGCGCCATTTCCACCTTTGTCGCGCAAAACATGACCTATGTGGGCCCCGTGCGAGGATCCATGTCGGCTGCTACATTGCGAAGTGATTCTCGTAGCCGCAATCATGCCGCACGCGCCATTCTGGACGACGCAACCAAGGGACGGAGTCGTATCCTCGTCATTCAACTTCAGGGGCACTTGTTCTTTGGGAATTTGGCAAATTTGCAAAAGACGGTTCATGACATAATGCAAGAGCGATGGAATACAGACGATCAACCTATTGTAGTGATTATCGACTTCTCCTTGGTGCTGGGTGTTGATTCGTCAGCAGCGCAAGCCATCACGAGGCTGAAGCGAGTCTTGAACACAGAGTTTGCCGTGGAGGTTTCTATTTTTGTGAGTGGATCGCCGTACGGTTTTCCAACTGCTTTTGATTTGTCACGAGAGTTGGCAGCACAGATGTCTTCCATGATAGTGAACAAGAAAGTGGGTGACATGGAGGAAGCTAACGAGACGACTGGTTTACTTTTGCAAGGGCAACAGGAAGCGCAGCAAAATGATATGAAACGCGTGTGCTCGAAATCGGAGCTTGATACCATGTTGCAATTTGGCAGCCACGTGACGGAAACACTTAACATGGCGTTGGTGTATGCTGAGAATTGCCTCATTGGAAGACAGGATCCATCGCTGCTGGAAGATTCGGGATCCACGGCGTTGCAGCTGTTGCATGCCAACTCGAGCATGTCAGAAGAAAAAGACGTGGCGCTGCACTACTTGGTCAACCTAGTACCCATGGAGACCCGGCCTGCCACGGTTGAGCAGTTGTTTTCTCACTTTCAACGAGAATCCTATGTGAAAGATGACTATCTGTGGAAGCAAGGAACCTCAAGTACATCCATCAAGCTTTTGCTTCGAGGTACATTGATCGCCGTTCTGGAAAACGAAGCTGGAACCTCGGAAACTATTGGGGCTGGCAATGTGATTGGCGAATCGGGCGTCATCGAAGGCGTCCCTCGGCTGAGTACAGTCAAGTGTTTGACCGACGAAGCTGTGGTGTACTGTTTGAGCAAGGAATCCTATGAGAACCTCTTACAAGCAAGTCCTCAAGTCGCTCGATTGGTTGACTTGATTTGCATCAATTACCTATCGGCTCGCGTTCAACATGTGTCGAACCGCATCTTCGAAACGCGCTGCTTGCCGATCTAAGTTCGCGCAGTTGAACATGCGTAACCTCTGTTTTGAATCGTAACCACTCATGAATGACGTTAATGCTCATAAGCACAACTCCAGACCTGCGTTCCGCTCAACATGATGAACAAAATCGAGATACATGCGACCTTTGGTAGCCCCACTCTCTGGTAACTGTATGCACACTACGAAGGGACAGGGTACTGCGCGAGTAGAGAGTGGTGGTCCGTGTGTTTCTCGTTCATGTTTAAATATAAATGTATCCGCGCCAACTTTCAAAAAGAAGCGCGGAGAATAGAAGGGGCTGCCCCAAGAAACATAGAGGAGAAGAGGTGTGCTATTGAATGCTATTACAGATCAGCGTATATGCTTCTTATCAATAGAGTCAGATGCACAGAAAATCTGATCGTGAATGATAGTTGGCATGCCAGCAATATCCTTGAGCTCTAAGATTCCATAAGGTTCTTTGCCGCAGAAATTGAGTTACAGCTGCGAAAAGTGAAGCATAAAAAGAAGGATCATTGTTGGCCTTCGCGGTGTGACAACAGTGTGTCTTGAGCATTTTATGACTGAATGGTGCTCTCATTCGGACATCCAATCCCCTGATTGAGAGCCAGATTTAAGACTAGTGTACTAGCTAGTGTTAACATTGCTAACCATATCTCCTCGATGAACAGCATACATGCTGGAAACGAACCGCTGTCCGCCCAAGAAAGAGAGCTATATTCGTAGAAGATCCTGCTGGCCCACATACCAAATAATATGCCCCATCCAGCGTGCGGAGCGAGCAAACGCGACAATTGGAACCGTCTAGAGCTAGAGAGAGAGAGCACGAAGTCGCGGTCAGCAAAAGCTCTGCATACAACACATCAACTCGTGATTGACTGCAAACAGACGTCGTGCCAACCTCGCGGTATGTTCGTTTAACGGCTCCTTCGGGCATCTAAGGAGTTTCTCCGGGCACATAATAGCTAGCCGCTGTCCACACCAAATTTCCAAGTATCAAGAACTTTCTCATAAATTTGCTACTGGTCCTTTTTATATTGCTGTCTCATTTGTCAGTTGATACACCAAAACAATGCCCAAGACAGCAAGGACCAATAACCGGATTGAGCATGAACTCGATTCAGGCCCTGACAGTTGTGTCGTGATTGATGTCTTTGCCGCCCTTAAGAAGGACAATCAAGGAGCCGGTGGCGTCATTGCGAAACGGGATCTCCCAGACGAGTCCACCATGCATGATCAAGAGCAAAAGAGGATGCGGCGCATCATGGCGAAGCGACGATCCGCCATGGAAAGTCGAGAACGACGGAAGCTGCTTCTTTCACGACTATCGCGGGACGTTGACGCATTGTCCTCCGAGAATCGGGCCTTGAAAGAGGCCAATAATCAGTTACGGACTGAATTGCATGACATGAGGAAGAGTGAATTACAAGACATGAAGAAGAGACAGAAGGTGAACGATGGATGCGATAGTTCTAGCTTTACTTCTACGGATGACACATGCACAACGGTTGAAGTCTTTCCGAAGGGTACTACTGGGTGTAATTTGGGAGAAGAGACTTGTACGGTTCCTTTCAACAGCACCGTCACCCCTCTGAGTGGCGATTACCAGGAACAGCATCTAGGGCTTCACCTTCTGATTAGCAACCGGCATTTGAACTTCTCGAGTGGCGAGCGAAAGGAACGATATTTTCCCTTTCTTGGTGGTATCACAACGAAGGCCCAAGCCCTGACCGTGGAGAACCAAGCGTTGCTGCAGGCTAATTCGCAGTTGCGCGCTGGTACGAAAGATCTCAACCATCAGTTACTGTTGGCATTGGCGGATCATTTAGAGCGGTCTGTTGCTTGAGGGTAAAGTGAAAAAATGATTAGCCATAAGCATGCCATGAGAGTTTATTAGAATGTTCGTTCAGCAGGAATAATAGTCTTCTTCTCTTCGCGATCTAGCACCAAATTGCTCTATGTATTTGAGCTTCTCTCCTAGAGATGCCTTGCTGGCTATCAGCTCGTGCGTCCCGTACCTATTGGGATTCAGGCCTGTGTTCAGCAACAATAGGCATGACCGAGAGACAGTGATCAACATTGTCAGCAATATTAGGCCAGTATACCACCACCACGATACCATTAACCATCGATATTGCTCACAAGCCAAGTGCGAACAAGGAAAAGGTCATCGTAAATAATCGCCGCGTATTCGGTTCTTTTCTTCTTCGGTCGTCCCCTCCGTATCCAGAGAGATAGCCTTATGAATTAAGGACGTGGCCTATCCACTATCCGATGAACGCCACACAGCGACAAAGGCAAGGAACATGATGGAACATTGTCCGCATGAATCTATGGGACGTGAATCGCGTTTGGTTTTGCCAACCTCTCAGCGTGCGTCTTCTGAGTCTTCAGCATCATTTCATACATACATTTATGCCACCACTTGAGCGCTAGGGGATTCACAGTTTCCAATCACATTGTGCCGCGCTGGTGACAGCGGTGCTGCGACTTTCAATTATCGGTTGAACATGGAATGTCATGCAAACGCTTCTGCTAGGCTGGGCTGTTGGTATAAGAACGTCAGGTCAATGCACGGTTCATTCTTAGTTGATTGTTCATTGGAACATACATTTCAGGAGCTCTCGTAGTGAAGCAATAATGGGCCACAGTATCCACTTGGTTTTTACTCCTTCTGAAGTGCTCGCGAACCACCTCACTTTGTTCCAGACAAGAACTGTTTGTCCGTACGACGATGACAGCAGTGCTCTTTTATTGACTAGTGTGTATCAGTTGATGGGAGCCTTGGAGGAAAGCCCCTAATAGGGTCGAACATGGCGATGGCAGCGAGGACAGACATGATTGAATAGCATGTCGAACGCGAGGTAAACCTGTATGTGCAACAGGAAACGAGTCCTCGTCCAACAAGGATTTGTGTAGGGCTAGGTGTGTTTGTAATCATATACACCACGGATAGCGCGATCTCTCTCAAATTGGATCATGGAACTTCTTCAACAAGCTGGGTTCCAAAATGGATTGAACTCGTCGAAGCCCGTTCTAGAGGTCCACAAACAGGCCTGCCCCTGGCGTTCAAATGCACAAGTGCAAAAGGTTTTTGCGAGTACAACATTTGAAGGCGTATTCAGTTTTATCTAAGCACCGCTGTTCTGTTTCGTGGAGGCAGGATTCCACAGGGAATTGTAAGTGTGAGGTAGATGCAAACGGTTGCCGAAAGACAACTGATATCGTCATATTGGACGACGTCAAGTGGAGCCACGCGAGCAAACTTGAGAGGAAGCAAAGGTAGGGTGGTTTTGAACGTGTTTAATCTTCTTGAAGATTAGTGCCACGTCCACAACAAAACTAGAAAATGAAGCTCCGGATGATGTGGCCTACGATGAGATCAACAAAATGGGGTCTGAAACTGTTTTCACGGTGGGCCTATGTTGGGAGCCACCCCGTCGCTGCCTTTGTTCCTCCTCTTTCCGCATTTCGTCGCTTCTTGTCTCTTACAGCTGGAAACAACATATATTGACAATTGTGCTTTGGATAAACGTGAAGAGGGCAGGTTTTGCCCCGCAAAACTTACTGCGATGGGCATCTCCATTGATACAGTAGTGTTTTCGTTGTTGGGTGTGCGTCCGCTTGATGTGAACTCGTCCGTTGTGCAGGTCAACAAAGATCAGCATACCTCACCCACCGTCCTTCTTTCTTGTAGCGACTAGGCTCGGTCTCAGGTTCGACAAAGAGTTCTCAGCTTTAATGTAAATGACACTTGGCATGGGGTTGAGCGCTTCGCCTCGTGTTGTCTCCCCCTTCGGAAAGAAAATCCGAGAAAATGATCTATAGGCAATGAGGAGGCAATAAAAGCCCTTGGACAGGTGGCACTGGAGAAACAGTCGCAAGAAGATATTGGAACTCTTAAAACGCTTGCGAGGAGTGAGAACTTCCAAGGCCGAAATCGGTCTCTTGTTGCAAGACAAGAAGCGCCTCGCTGTTACCAAGAGTATAAGTTGCTTGCGCTGTCGCGGCCAGTCAACCTCCTGAGCAAATTTGAGATAGCACGAAGTAAGCCCTGTGTTCAAACTGTCGTGACCGTGCGTCACCTGCTATTTGATTCCTCAATACGTTGGCTGCCTACTGTTTCACCAAGGGCTCCCCGAATAACGTATTACACGCGAGAATGTAAGTGGCTACGATTTGGCTCCAAGCGGTGCATACAGTGCCCGAGAGGCAGGCTCCCCCCTTTACAGCATCATGAATTGCTGCTCCTCATCACTATTCCGTGTAGTAACAGGTTTCGGTGTAAATTTGTTTTGTAATTGCTACGTCAAATAGGATTCAGGCACCATTGTTTGTGCTGCTAGCTAGTTAGTTCCCCAACAAGGAACAGACCCGCGTAACTGTACCCTATTTGTGGACAAGTACAGTCTAGTGCCCGAAATCGCCCATCGGTGCTCACACAGGATGCTCCAGTGTTTGATTGCCATTGTATGCAGACCCGGACGGGCTATTGTCGCTGTGCGGCTTCACGTGCTGCTAAAATAATACGACGCCACATAAATCATGAATGCCCAATATTCAGACGGAAATTCTCAACTTCTAAGGGCTCAGCCGAGGAGAAGTGGGCTAGAAACAAACACAACGGGCCCGTCGTTGGAGCTATCTAACGTTTGCTACCATGGGGGGCTGTTTGGTAATAGTTGTTCCTATTTCTTTCCGCCAAAAAGCAGAATTTTGGAGCACCGCTGGAGACAACGGTGCGCGACTGTTTCGGCAATAGTCTCCAGTCGTCCTTCGACGCGACAAAGACGAAATCTGAGAATTGAGTATTGACATTTTTGTGGGTGCCGCGGAGATAGCTACACATCAGCTCAACGAGCGCAAACTGTCTCCATCGTGCGTAGGCTTCAATGAATCATTTAACAATGGTTCGAATGGGAAGACGCCTGACATTCATTGAATAGTAGCAAACAGCGTGAACACGGATCGGTGGGATCGGGCATGATCTTGGTACACAGTACCATTTGGGATGTTTTACGTGAGCATAACAAGTTCCTGATCGTTGCTGCCGAAACAGCGACTCGGGGAGGTTACGTGACGAACAAGTATTGTGCATCTTTGAAGGATTGAGCAGGAGAAACACGCGAGCATTTATGGTGAGTAGCCTCGAAATAGTCAGTAAGATCCAGTCTCTTGCCACCTGGTCCGGTCCGGTCCGCCTTGGACTGCGCCACCGGTGCGCCTCACTCATCACAAAACGACTGTCATCTTACACCTCGTGCTTTCTACTGAAGGCTCATTAAACGAAAGGATGAGTACTGGGAAAAGGAAGCACAGTGACCACGAGGGCGATGACGCCCGCGCCGACTCTGAAGTCAAGGCAGTCGATCCACAAAATCCGGCTTTCACGCATAAGACTGTTGGGACACGACTTGTATCTGGTGGCGACGGAGATACCTCTCGCCCACCACGCATCTTACAACTCGCGCTCTCGACTGAAGGCTCAGTGAACGACAGAATGCGTGCTGGGAAAAGGAAGGACAGGGAGGAGGGGGGAAATACAAACACCAACTCTGAAGTCATGGCAGCTGATGCACAATATCCGGTTTTCACGAATGGCGAAATTGGTGATCACAGAAATGCCTCCATTGCGAACAGCGATGCCCTCCATGAATCAGTCCCTAATGGCGCCGGTACAACTGAAAACGAAGAAGACAGGAGGACTAGTCGTATCATGAGGAATCGAAAATTGGCCAAAGAGAGCAGAGATCGGAACCTACTTTCGAAACTGACCGTAGATGTCAAGAGTCTGAACGCCAAGAACGAAAAGCTGGAAGCAGAGAATGAGCGACTACGGGCAGAAGTACGGGAGCTTCGAAAGAATCAGAAGAAGGAGAGCAATTCAGGTAAAGACGATGCTGCCTCCTCAGGCCCGGCATACTCTGCCACTTCGGAACTAGCATCCACACTAGATAAAGAAAAAGACAACGACTCTACCGTTTCCGAGACGTCCACCACGATATTGCCTGAATGCAACGGTGAACCTGTCGGTGCTGCGATGCTGAGCAATGAAGGTCACAAGAATGACACCTTCGAAGAAGACAAACCTGTTGACATTAAGGAACAAAGGAGAATGCGCCGCGTCATGAGAAACCGACGCTCAGCCGCTAAAGCGCGGGCGAGAGAAAAGCATCTCATTGAAATGCTTTCAACACAAGTTGACGCTCTGACCGCCCAAAAGAAGGAGATTGTAAAGGTAAACGAACGCTTGCGATCTGAGGCTCAAGAGCTGATGCAACAGGTTGTGGTGGCTTTGGCCAACGCACGACAGTCGCTGGGGCTACGACCACAGCAGACGCGAGACACAAGGGCTTTTGTCGGAACGACTGCCATGGGTCCACAGGATCATGATGTTGCTCTTCAACAAGCACCAATCCAGGTAGGTGGTAACGACCTGATGGAACCCCTACAGCTTCAGGACTACGACCCATCATTTGAATGGAATATTAGACGACAGGATGGCAACCAGAAGACGAGCACAGCCGGAGAGCGGACCAACAACCATTGACTCAATTTTAAGGATTCTATGTATCTCAATGTGTTGAAATGCTACTTATTCTCGATCTAGATTTCACCATCACGATCGGCCTCGAACTCTCAGACTCCGGCACTTTTCTTGTACTTGCCTCAGAGATTTGTGTGTCTTTGTTGGAGCTAGAATATCATTTTGCATGGCATCGGGAAGGCGAACGGCAAATATGAACTAACTACTGGTCGTATTAAAACGCCACCAAGAAAAATGGGTGGGAATAGAGGAGACGACCAGAGTCTTGATTATTTGTCTGCTGTGGCTCGGCACTCCGATATACAGTTCGAAATTAGCCTCACTCGCCTTGATGGGAGGGTCGCCAACGGCTTCTCGCAATGGCAAGTTAGAGATGCTGTAAGGTACTAGTACTGTCCAATTCAATACCGTATAATATTTAGTCACGTCGCCGTCCACAAAACACGTGGCATCTAGACGGTCAGAGAGCCGCGATGCTATGCACTATGCTCTGAATGTTTGTTGGTTTACGAGTAGCTTCTTCTAAATTCAAGAATTGCCCCACTCGCCGCGACAACGGCACAGCTGATATGGTACATAGACGGGTGTCGCGGGCAAAATTATGAGGAGCAAAGATGTCCAGGTTCAACATGGGAGTTACCTGCACCATCAACCGGCCGGGCAGTCCTAGGCGGGCGTCGATAGATATATTTAAGTATAGCAGCTTAAGTGCAAGCTATGATCAAACTAGACAGAGAACGCGACAAATCCTCCGTCTGGGTCTGGGCTACATCTACGACGCAAGTCGCGGCTCGTGAATGAAACAATTACGAGTACGTGGGAGATTGTCCGAACAAGACTGCCGCGTAGGACCCTTGGTGCACAGCAAATAGGACGCATCGTGTATTATCCGTGACGGGGTTTACCAGGTTACCTGGGGCGTATATCACCGGAACTGATTGAGCCCGTTTGCCAAGGGTGTGTATCGCCTGAGCATGATTCGCTATGGGTGTAAAAGCGGCTCTACAGTACATCGTACCACTACCTACCATGAGTCGTCACATCTGTTATCCGCGACGAGGCACCATCTTCCACGCGATTGTGCGCAAAAGGCTCCAAATACTAAGGCTAATACTGACGCCAGTTGGCATGGGTAATACCCGTGACACCGGCGTGCGGGCTGCCAAGGGCGGGCATATCAATGTTGCAATAGGCAACTCCACTCACTCAACATATGACATCCACAACCTAGAGCTTACAAATTTGATTAGATTGTTGGTCTCGGGCCACAAACAAGGATGGTCGCTGCCCAGCTGCGAGGGTATAGATGATGCACCAAATGAAGACACGGAAAAGAGGATGCACCGTATCTTGAGGAGGAATCGACGCTCTGCAAAGGAGAGTCGGGACCGACGCAAGGGTCTTCTTTCAAAAGCTAGAACAAAACGTTGGCAGATGATAATGCTCAGCTGCTCGCTGAGTTGCATGGTCTTCCGCATCAACAGAACAATGCGGTACGTTTAAAGGCGAGCACTGATAGTGCTGTGATGGCTTCCTCTGTGGCAACACCTGCAAAAGAAGCAACTCGCACGACTGGTGAGCAATTCGGTGAGGCACGCATGGAGAACGAGGAGTTCAACGACGGAATTATCGCATCTGATGTCCTTTCGACCAGTGAAGAAGACGACACAAACAGCGGTCTAATGGGATCAACGCAGAACCACCAAGAGAACGCCGGCACCACTACCGTTACGAAGGACGCCACACCACATACTATTCAAGAGGAAAGGAGGATGCGTCACATCTTGCGAAATCGGAGATCCGCTGGGAAAAGCCGAGCCCGAGAACAGTAACTCCTATCCACGCTTACCAAGCCTGCCCATTCTTGTCGGCCCAATACTGTGCGCTGCAAAAGGCAAACCTACAGTTGCGCAGAGAGGTACATGAACCACCGAAGCGGCCATGCTTGACTTGATGGCAAGAAGCACGCTGCTCTTATTCCGGATAAGCAGCCCAGTGCTACTTCTTCAAGCCTGCTGCAAACGTTTGAGTCCCCACAGTTAATGTGGGCGTACCTCGCACGCAATCTACGGGCCCATCTGGTACTATTATGGAATGATCCATCCATTCATTCCATTCATGCTACAAATACTATGCAACACTACAACACGCACAGGTGGTGTCGGCTTGTCT
>JAVCKV010069388.1:0-21954 GCA_032274145.1 Herpochondria borealis | reverse complement strand
GTTAAGCAGTACACTTGAAATGACTGAAATGATCCGGGTGTACACGCATTTAGTGCTTGAGGACAATAGGCTGCCTCAAATAGGTCTACTGCACCCTAAAGGTGCTGCATTTAGGCGCATGGTAGCGTCTGTTGCCAAAGAAGTAGTAAAAGACAAACAGTAGTTATTTTTTTTCATTAGTAACTATAAGTGAATGACTACAGTAAAAACATTGTGACTAAATGACTAAAGAACTAACTAGTCATTCATTAAAAAACACGCCTCTGGTAGAAATGCTTTTCAAAAGGTTGTAGAAGTACATGCGATCTAAATTGGCCCACTCCTCTAAAATTAAGGACTTCAAGTCTTCTACAGACGAAAAATTTCGCAAATTGGCGTACAAATTTCTCGCAAACATCCCCAAACGTTCTCGATTTGGTTTAAGTCTGGGCTCTTAGCTGTCCAATCGAGAACTGCGACAGAGTTTGCCTCAAACCATGCTTTGGTGACTCGCGCACTATGTATAGAGGCGTTGTCCTGCTGAAATATCCACTCAGCAGGATACAAGCTATGAACAAACGTCAAAAAATATCCGTTGAGTGTTTCTGTGTACTTATTTGCATCTTGATTTCCGCTGAGAATAGCGAGCTCCGATTTTCCACCGTCAGAAAAAGCCCCCAAACTATGACCCCTCCTCCTCCGTTTTTGCGTTTCAAAAAAGCCTTGGTTCTTTTCTGAGGTCTTGCCAGTAAAAACGGAGGTTGTCCAGACCATCCAGGTAAAATTTTTTCTCGTCAGAAGAAATAACCTTGCCTTACTGCTGCATTGGCCATGTGGCGTGCTTCTCTGCCCCGATTATACGTGCAGTTTTATGATTAGGAGTAATGTTGTGTTGTTGATCAACCTTTCTGTAGTCCATAAACTCAGCTTTGTGCAAGATTTGCTGCACACTACGCAGTCCAACCTCCAAATTGAGCTGATCGAGTACATGTCGTGCTGATATTACAGTATTGCTGGCCAGACACACAATATTTCGTTTGTTCCTCGGAGAAACAATCGGTTAAGGTCCGGGTTTTTTCTTCTTTTTCTGTTCATCAGGGCCTGCATGAATCTTTCGCACAGCTTTTTCCGACCTTCCGACCTTCTCAGCGACAAAACGGTTGGAAAAGCCCTCGGCGATCAGGGCTTTGACCTTCCCCTTTTCTTCGCTTGTTAGCGGCTTTCCTGCACCCATGGTTGAGAATGTTGCGATGTAGATTACTTGTTCGAAACACCCAGAGCAATATCCGCTTTTTATAGTCTTCATAGCGTACTTCTGTGGTTAATACGAGCCTAATGAGCTTTGCGCGTCTAATAGTATTTCGCACTTCCTATGAACCTTTTAATTTTAGAAAAATTCAAAAAACCCTGACTGATCTTGTGAGGGGCCCATATATCTTGGTGTCCGATCTATTTGTGAGGAAAATGGGAAGTTACGTAACTCCCAATAGTTTTCGATAACATGGCAAATAACAAGGTACGTCTAATAATATTTCACGCACTGTAGTACTATCATCGCAGCAGGTGAGGAGAGAAAATCCAATAGGTCGAAACACAGTTAGAGAAGAAGTCCAATTTTCAGGAAATCAATTATGCAAAATATGCCGCTTATAGTCCTGAGATTAGGTATTAATTTGCGTTTCTTGCCTTCCTGCGAACGGTTGGCACAGATGTCCCTCGAAATGTCTCTTACCTCAAGAAAATTCGAGGTAGTGACAAACGAATGGTCTTGAAAAATCATTATACAGTGCTTTAAATAAAGGAGCTGACCTAATTCAATTATGAAAAAGACAGAAAATTTAATTTCCATTGAACGTGTTTACCTCGCATCTTCGTTGAAGGAAATTTTTATTGTTCCAAAAATTAGCTGACATACGCACACTTTACTCAGAATTTATCATAGAAGGTACTTTCAATAGTTTATCTTCTCCCCTTTGCCTTTAACTTTGAAAAGGAAACACCGAGGCATGGATTCAATGTGTCTTAAAATAAATTCATCCACAAGTTGTGACCACTTTTGTACAACAGAAATTTCAGGTAGTCACAGACTTATACTGGATTCCGCTAACGTAACCTTCTATAGAAAGATAACTGCAGATGTTCTAGATGGGATTAAGATCTGGAGACTGAGAAGGCCAAGGTAGAACATCGATTTCCATTTCAGAAAAGACCTCCTTCACTACATTCCCAGCATGAACACGAGCATTAATATTAATAAATGTAAAGTAAGCTCCATGCTTTTCGTACGAAAATGGCAGCAGGCGTCCTTAAAAAAGATTCAAGTAGTCGATATATTTAGGCGTGGTAGGGATAATGCACAAATCCGTTTTCCTCTTACCTCTTTTCCCAGCCTAAACCATAACCAATCCACTGAAACTATGACGACTAATAAATTCTCGCTTGGGCGTGTCAATATGATGCCAATAGTGCTTGCAGCCACTTGGCCCGTCCAGATTGAATTTATTCTCATCTGAAAAGATAACCCTATTCCAATGTTGTCCGAAAAGACCGTACTGCATATCAAATTCAACCCTTCGTTTCTTATGATTCTCCGTGAGGTCTAAAGTGTTAGACATATTAGCGAAGCGAATCGTTTCGAGCTGAGCTACGGTGCGCCAGACTGTATGGCGGCTCACACCTAAACCTGGGCAGGATAAAAACTGTTTTTAGGAACGTAGAGGCCTGATTCGGATATGAGTGGATGTCTACACGACCTGAGATGCTTTGGATTGTAAAGAAATGATCAGCTTTGCTTAATTGATGGACGCAAAAGCAATGAATCGAAAAATTGTAGCATGTTGGAAAATTTCAGGGAACTCCTACGGTGTCCTTTACATGTTACGAAAAGTATGCATAAATTTTTGAGGGTTGAATATGCGTCATCAAATATTTCAATCAGTTAGATGTGGCGGACGAGGATAAGTCACGAGGCACCTGCATATAAAAACTGGATTTATTAGCGGGTGGTAGGTAGTAGTAAACAGATTCCGAGCACCTAAGATGCGGTAGACATCTAGGAAGAACTGCGCAGCGAACTGCGCTGTTGTAAGAGATTAAATAAGATGACACGGCGTAGGAAGAGACCCAATTTGTGAAAAACGCATGAGCGACAGTTTCGGATCGGACATTCTGCAGGAGCAAAACGCGCGTCAGCTTTCTGTAGCGTTCCCTGATGACGAGTATCCATTGGTGACCCCGCAGTGTTTTCAACAGCTCGCCGAGCAAGTCAACGGAGACTTATTCCAAGTGCGCACGCGCCGAGAATAGTTTCAACGTCGAAGTGTGCTTACGTAGTTTGATGCAGTTCCTCGCGCAGGTCGCGCACTGAAGCACATTATGGTTTGAGTCCAACGCCATTTTGGGCCAGTAGAAGAAGCGCCGCAGCTTTTAGTACAGCTTGCGGCCGCCTGGATGGCCGGGTAACTGCGCGTAATGAAATTCTCGCAGCAATCGAGCGCAAAGCGCATGAGGGGCCACAATCTGTGATCTTGTTCACACCGTGCGGATAAGTATTGCGCCTAAGAAATTGGTCGCTTTCTGCGAAATATTCTCTGAAAAAATCCAGGTCACCTTGCGCCGAGGCGCTGTCCGATTCATCGTCCGAGGCTTCGTCCCAAATGACCATAACCGGTACGTTATCGGCTTTCGGGTCGAATAAAGATTCAGCGTTCGTATGCAGGCGAAAAATCGCGTCAGCGAGCGCGTTCGCGCGTCCCTCTTTTTACTCAATTGTTTACTCAAAATCAGCCAATTTTAGGCGCCAACGCATCAACCGCCGAGAGGACTCGACTATACCGAAGAAAAAGCGGAGATCCGCGTGATATTTGGTCAAGGTGAATTGCT
This sequence comes from Herpochondria borealis, assembly GCA_032274145.1. Lineage (NCBI taxonomy): Eukaryota > Rhodophyta > Florideophyceae > Ceramiales > Ceramiaceae > Herpochondria > Herpochondria borealis. Next base: position 18,093 of record JAVCKV010069388.1, on the reverse strand, counting down.
CGAAGTTCAGGTAGAGCCGCAACTTCTGCAACGCCCATAAAACCGTGAGACATTATTTATCCGCTGTGGAGTAGTTTATTTCAGCCCCTTGGAGTGTGCGACTCTAAAACCCTATCGGATGGCGTTTTCCTTCGACGTCCGCTTGGAACAGGGCTAATCCCACTTGGTAATTTCATGCATCCGTTTCAACGGAGAACGGTAGGTCACGGCGCGGTAAGCGCAAGATGGGAGCTGAATAAACCGCAGTGATGAGCTTCCTGAAAGCTACATCTTCGGCCTCTGCCCAGTGGCTGATTCGGTCTGGTTGTTCAGCTCTTAAGAGCGCGTTCAGCGGTTCCGCGACGTCGCTTTATTTGGGGATGAAAAGTCGGTAGACGTTGCACATCCCCATGAACCAGCGGATCTCCGACTGCGTTTCCGGCGCTTTGGCGCTCATGATCTACTTCGTCGCGATTTGGTAAATCTCCAGCGATCCGGGACGAATGATGTGTCTCAGGTATTTTAATTGCTTCGTAAAGAACGAACAATTAAGAAGCATGAGAGAGACCCCTGCTCCTCGGAGCGTTCTTAACACCGCATCAATATGCTTGGTGTGGTCCGGCACTGTTCTAGAGTGTATGATAACATCATTGAGGTACACCATGCAGTGCCGCCACTTGTAGCGCGACAATAGAATGTATAGAGTGCGCTGAAACGTCGCCGGATCGTTTTTCAGTACAATGGGAATGCGTAAGTAGCGGTAGGCACCCGCGTTTCAAGTAAACGTAATCTTTTCTCGGTCTTTTTCACGAACGGTTATCTGCCAATATCCGGCATTGCAGTCCAGCGTGGTGAATATCTCTGCCTCGCTGAGGCTGTCTATTCACTCATCCATACTTGGGATTTGATATGAGTCCTTTATCGTGACCGCGTTGAAACGCCGTCATTCGAGGAAAAAGCGTAGAATCCCATCGCCTTTTGGGGAAAATACGACAGTTAAGGCACATTCGGACTGGGCGGTCTTGAGCGGCCGATTGTTAGCTCCGCGGTACGAGCCACAGGGGCTTTTTATGATGGGATCTCCTGCTGTGGTGCAATACTAACGCGAAAGCGTATGAACTTTATGATCTGAAAATAGAGTCACATCTGATTTTCAGATCATACGAGCCCAATTTCTACGCTCGCGCGTTTTCTCGGTATCCAATGCCAAAATGCCTTAGTCAGGCCAGATTTTCCCATTCGCTAATTTTCATCGATGCAAATGAGCTCGAATCCTATTGAAATCGGACAACCGGTAATGCAGCAATGCATTTACACCACGGGCCGTAATTTTGCATGGATTTCTCAACCTGAAATTTGGCCGATTTGTATCCATGCAAATCGGCCCCATTTCTACGCCGAAACCGAGCAATCGGAAAACTCTACCGCCTGTACAGTACCGCCCTCACTGGCCAGGATGTTTGCACGGGCCAGCTTGCATTCAATGCAAGTTGGCCCACCATTTTTACACAACCACCGAGCAATCGGAATACCCCGAAGATACTTTTGCTCTCCTAAATGTTCAGGGATAACGACACAGCTCACGCTGTTTTTCCTGAGCCGAGCTCGCCCAACTCTTCGTCGGGACTGGCAAGGCCATCCATTTCTCCCTTCCTGGTCAGGAGTACGGGTAGCCCAAGTAACCCCGCCATTTGCACGGCTTTCTATAATTAGTGTGTCTTAGTCCGGTAATAAGAGGTAGGATATATGCAGTCTTGATAGCGGCAATTTCTAGGACGATAATTACCTATCCTCGGGTGAGAGGTAAAAACCTTTGGAAATTTTAACAGGACAGATTGCAACACATGAAAGTGTACTTCGGAAAGAAACCATACGTGAAGGTCTTCGCCAAGTCTACTGAACTTACATGTCTATTGCGCTACTGCAGCTTCGAATCGATCACTCGACTGCAGGGCCTATTAAACGTCGCACCCGAGCACTCACGTGCCAGCCAAGCTACTGTACCAGCCAAACTTCGGCTGCAACTCGCAACTAGGGCAACCGACACTCATCACTGCGGCATATAGCTTCGTCTCACTGCTTCCGCCTTGCTATCTTCGCCCTCAACCCCATAACCCTGACGGTTTCGTCTTCTTGCTACGGAAATCAACCTAGGGTCACACAGTAATCTTGCCCTCGCTGTCCTGTCCGGTCCTGTTTACACCATCTCCGGCCAGTCACCTGGATTTTTGCTCTTCTTTTCATCGGTTCTCACGGAAAATTCTGGGACCCGACTCTTTCGCGTCTCTCTCTGCCACAATCCCTAAGCCACCTGTAAAGAGGGCCCTCGAACACCCTTCGTTGTATTTGCTTGCTTTTTTGTGAGTTTTTTGTGAGTTTTTTCTTGTGTTCACCCGCATCCGTGCTGCAAGCTTTGCACGACAGAAGCAAAAGAGGCGAGCCATCGCAGAGCGAGCATGTTCCGGCCTGCGATAGATGAAACTTTAAGGCTGATGGTACTGCCAACTGGGGCGTGCACGGCGCACAGCGTTGTCTTCAAAACGCAGCCTCTCATCAAGCATCTGTCGGTCTCCTTAGAGCACGTATTTCATCTCGTCTTCGACGGATGGATGCTCCGCGAAGCTGAGACCGGTCAACACATCAGGAATGAGGCCGAACATCTTGCCGGCCTCCGCTTTCAAACCTTGATGGGAGGATGACGCAGTGCACGGGGTGGTCCTTCATCCGAGCTGCGGCTCGTGGGGTACGAGCGCGCATCACGTTGCCCTCTTCTTGCGCGTAGTTGACGAGTGAGTCGAAGCTCAGCTCCTAGCGAGGTGGTAACTCTCGATAAAGAGAGACAAGCGAGCGAATCTCTCGATGCAGTCCGTTCACAAAAACGTTGAGTTTTTCGGACATAGGGAAGAATTCCCCACAACGGTACGCTGTTTCGCGAACGCGGTCCTCGAAAGAGGATTCATTCTCTTCCAACTTCGGTTGGCAGCCTAGAAAGGCTGTGAACTATCTGCGCAAAGCGCCGGCTGTCGCGTAGGTGCGCAAAAGCCATTGAACCGCTTCAAACCAGCTTGAAATACCGATCCCCTTTAGACAATGGAGACCGGTACGGTACTTTGCCTTATCAATTCCGTGCAGAACTTTCGGCACCACCACAAGGGCTTGAGACTCGGACATAGCCAGAGTGTCTTATTCGACGAAACGGATAAGGAAGTCAAAAATATGAATGGAGTCCACCCCGTCGAAGATGCAGTATTCCATGGAGATGCTCATTCGCTTCATGAAGCCTCTTATTTCCCCTGCCTTTTTTGCAACGCGTCTGTGCCTGGTCGTTCAAACGGTAGTACCGATAGCAAACCAACTTTTCAAATAAGTTTTCTGCGGGTTTGAGCACAACCAAGCCCGGGTACTTCGGCCCTTGGGCGGTATTCGAAGGTTACGACAGAATCGCGTTGACGCGCCAGGACAGAGCAACTGTCACTGTCTTCATCGTCGTCTGTAGACTTTACGGACTTTTCTTAGTCCGAATCGCTCTCCGAAGAGTTCTCAGCGTCTCGACGCTTGTTGTTTTTCTTCTTTTTTTGTGCGAAGTGGTTTTCGAGCCAGAGGTACGGATGGACTCGCCCGTTTCCGCGGTTGTCTCCATCTTCCCCGCTGTCTGAACGGCTGATATTTCTGCACTACGGGGCTGTTCCGCCTCGCGCTCTAGCAAGCCATTGAGCTGCTGGTGCAGCTCCCGAACCGTCTCATTGAGAATGACGTCGGGTTTTCTCACTTCTGCGAGTGCTTCACCCTGCTGGTGAAGCGTGGCATGTAAGTCCTGTAGTGCCGAGGTGCTGTCTTTTGTCTGCTCTTTCTAAGCGGCCGTGGTATCGCAGAGGACTTTTAGCTTTTTCAGCTGTTCCGTCACTCATTGGGATTTGGCTTCTATGGCGCCGAAGCGCTCGTTGAGGTCTCGGAAGGCAAGGGCCTGTTCTTTGTGCAAGAGCGCTTGGGTCTTCTCGTCTTCCGAATGGAACACCTTGCGTGTAGCCGCCTGGGAAGGCGTGTCGACTGCGCTTCCGCGCTGACATGAGGCCTTTGACATTATCGTGTTTCAAACGTCGAAGCGAGATACCTTTCTAGGTCTGGAGTCCAGTTTTCGTGCAAAACCTTGCTGCGATTAACATGGGAGCGCGGGAAAACAACCACACACCGAAGGGTCAAAGTTCAGCACCTAGGTTCAGAAGAGGGGTCCGAAGCCTCCTTTTCAGGCGGCTAAGTTGAGCGGTAGAGTAGCGCCTAAGCGCGGTCACAGAGAGGCTAGCCGTTCAGGCGGTGAAAAAACGTAGAGAATTCTGGTAACAAGCACGGAAATGCGGTGACGAGGTAAAGTCGGTGCGATGACGGAACAAATCCGAGTGTCGCCAGAACACCAGCGGTTTGGGGATAAAAAAGGAAGTCTTTAGAAGCGACTCGTCGCGAAGGTAGACAGCAAAAAGATTACAGAGTCACCGTGCCCGAGGGCTACATTTTACGGGCTCGTCAGGCTGGGTTACCCCAACAAGCGCTGTGGCGCGGGATGCTGCGGTCGTCTTGGGTTAAAGCCGGATCGAGGCGGGGAAGCGGGTATCAGGGCGGCGAGGCGCGGTACAAAGAAGAAGTTCTCACAGAAGAGCTCGCTTGCCTGAGGAAACCGAGGCGGAGGTACCAGACGCTGTAGTTTGAAGCCCAAAAGGACTTAGCTTTAGAAATTAAGGGCCACCTTGCGATTGCCCGATCAAGTACCAAATGGGGCCGCAAATCGGCCCCTGAGATACTGTATTACTAAGGCGCCGAGGCGCAGATCCGCAACTGACCTATGGGGGTATACGTAACCCGGGGCCGCAAGGCCCGGGTTTAAAGCACGCCCCAGAGGCGGGATCCAGCCGATAAATTGCGCCGTGGCGCGGGAACTTGGAGAACCTCGTGAGACGCCGGGACGCGATGTAGATGTAGATTCCCATGGACCCAAAGCGTGTCTTGGCCCCCCCACTCCACAGCTTGGCGAGCCTATGGTCTTTCGGCTCCTTGGAGCTGTGTGACGTGCGTACCCTGCGCATTGCGCGAGACAAAGGGGACGGAATGTAAATCCAAGCTCGGATGCCGTGGCGCGTGTTACTTTACATCCCCGTACAATGCCCAAAATTAATAGGTGTATGGCACGTGGATCGAGGTGCGATTGGAGCAATCCAAATTGGCGCTGTATGCTCAAAGTCAGCCACCAAGGCAAGATTCTTCATGCACGTAAGTGCTTCCTCGGATCCTGTACGTACCCGCTCCGTACTGTATATGTCACTGTACAAAGTGGCACGGCGCGGGTCGGTATTCATTGCTCAGCGCACTGCGGGCGTCTTATGCGCGCTTAGCGCATGTCTTATCCCGGCGCCACAGTTTACACGGCCGCACAGTGCGGAACAGGCGTAGAAATATTTTTCTAATTCAGCCCTGCGGGCGCGGCTATCCCATGGGCACAAGTTCATCTGGATCCAGGTAGGGGATAGGATCCCAGCGAATTTTTGCAAGTTACACGGACGGTCCATTATCGTCGTAAGATCAAGTGCGTAGCGCTTTTTGCTCCACGCCTACCACATGAATTTTCGCCTGGGTCTGAAAAGCTTGCGGTTTCTTACCCTCCCGAACGAGCCGCCACTTCACTGGAACCTGCGAAGCCAGCCGTTCCGACCCATCCCATTAAAAACCCCTTACAGATTCAATTAAGTCGCTTGCGTGGCATCCTCAAGGAGGTACTGAAGAGCTTAAAATCATATTTAGCAAGCCGCTTAATGGAAGGTCCTATACAGTAAACAAATTTGGTAGTAACCAGTTCAACAAGTCTTCGGAAAGAGTCTCGCTACACGGGATTTTTTCAGTCCAAGCGGCCATCTAGACTGCCTTCGGGAAAATTCACCACTCATCGTGTCCCTGTGACTGTTCAGTTTCATTTTAAAAGGTTTTTACACAAAACATCCCGTCAAGGACCCTTTTCGCACGGACTTGCTTTGAAAAATACAGTTGAGAATATCTTTGAAACTCATCCATCAGGCGGGTAACCTAAAATCTCTCAAAATTAACCTCAGTAATTTGTTTAGTATATCACAGATTTCTGCAAGAATTCCCCTTAAACCTTTCAGGTTCTTTCGTGCAAATTCAATCGATGGTCATACGAAGCCAACCCTGTTGCTCTTCTCGCCCATTTTGCTTGTTTTATACCCTTACCCCGTCTCCCGGTACTTCCAATCTTGCCAAAATTGACATATTACCGGTCATTCGGGTTCTGCCATCTTGGTAGAGCATCCGACTTTTCGTCTACAACCTCACTTCTGTGTCTCGGATCTCTTTTCATTGGGACTTTGACGCTCACATGCCTTTCTCAATCACTCTGCAGCTACTCGTAAAAACATTTATAGCTCTATTCTCTGCATCTGCCTGCTTATACCTGTGTACCGGTGTGGTGTTGTATTTCTGCGCTCTCGTGCTTCTTTGACATCTTTTTCACGATATCGACTATTTAGGTAATTGGCTACTACAGTGAGCGAACCCAGATATGGCCTCCTTAGATAAGGCCGGACTCCTAATAAGGCACCTACTTCGGCTATTTCACGAATGTAACCGTTAACTACAACTGGACACTGAGCGGCAGGGTTCCTAGTTCCAACAAGCGTCACGTCATGCTTACTGATATCTGGCAAAAGTGCAAGTAGATTGTACACGTCACTTTCTCCATGAATATGCGATCAAGTGTGGAACAGTACCGCAGTCGTTCCGAACACCTGACATGTGCCAATTTTGGACAGCTAAGATGTTGTCCCTCAGTAGTACCGGTCTCCTGATATGGCAGATTGTTGAGGCCTGGTAGGGGGCGTCTTATCTGGGTCACCCCCTGTACCTAAATAGTACAGAGACAACTTCTATGACATTGTGTTTTTAGAATCGAATAGTGCGCTTTACAATGCAGCCAGGAACCTGTTCTTCTCGAGCTAAGCGGTACAACAAGGCATCTATTTGTCGTCAGTTCCATAGTGCCAAAATCGGTGCAGTGAATGTCGGTTCCTAGATAACAGGTTGACTGTGCGCCACGCACCCTAACCTCATTTCGCCACCTGTACATCGGAAGGATCGTCGATAAAGTACATAAGTGATTGTCCATCGGCCGGTAACGATGCAGTTGTACACACATACTTCCTTCCGTTTTTAATCATGGTAAAGCGTCACTGTTTGTCCATCACACTTACACCCTGTCTTTCATACTGATGTTAGGTTGCCTGCATCACCGCAAGTGCCATCACTGGCTTGCAGTTCCTCCCGCTCTTGTTTGGGCTTCGTAAAGCCGAGTTGGAGACTCTTTCAAAGGGTTTCTGAGCCACAATCTGGACGAGTCGGGTTTTACAATGGAAATGCCGCAACAGAAAGCAATGCCGTAAGCAGTCCAGACATGTGACAAAGTTTTTTTTTTACCCTATTTCGCCTCCCCACCATTGCGTACCCTGTGAGGGAACCATGTGCACAACAATATCATGTATGTGCTAGTTGCGAACACGCTGCAAGCATTCGTGTCCAATTCTGTGTCGTGTAAAGGGCTCGCTAATTGCCTTGCAAAACACATTATTGCTCGAGACTGCTGTAAATTACTGCTACTACAGGTATTACGGTTAACAACGTATGTCGTTTCTGCGTAACTAACTACATTACTGGTTCTGCATCCGCTGTATCTTCTATGCATCTTAGATATTATGCATCATGTATTAACGGGGTATATATGATACATGATGTGAGCGGGTACAGTACACTGTACCTTGTACACATAAAATGTTTGTGCAACATCACAACATTACGCAGATTTCATGTGCGCGACAGTGTCATTGTTGTCATCGTGCCCGTGGGTGTTTGTGAGACGGGTGAAAAGTCTCAATTGAAGGCGCAATAGCCCGCCCAACAGTCATATCAAACAGTAGCTCGAACATCTCTTACATTTCAACCCCCTTCTCCTTCACACGGGGCGTTGGGTGAAACGAGCAGATGGTGCGAAACAACCATGCAGAAACACACAGAACGCCAGGATAGACCGTGCTACCCCCACACCGCTGCACCGTACGGTTGATAATCAATTGCCTGTCGTCCCGTCCCGCTAGCGGAGCGCACGATTGTACATTGCTCGTCCCATCTCTCTGCGCCAGGCAAGAAGAGAGCATGTACATTTCTGTTCGCTGCATCTTTCCCGCAAGATGCTTTCGCCGCTTCCACCGACTGAGGTTCGTAGTCGCATGTGGAACTAATAAGTTCTACACCCGTACCGGCATGGTAGCAATGTTATAGTATGATGTCGGTACGGGTGTGCATCTACTTTTTCAGTAGTAGTGAGCTTGTCAAAATAAAGAAAAGCTCACCATTCATCAAAAACAAAGATTTTTTACCTCCAACAATGAAATAGAACAATACTATGCGCGGAACCAACTCCGGCATCGCAATGTTCTATTTCATCGCTGGTGGTGAACACCCCCTCAAAAACACCGTAACCACCACTTGAGGAACACTTGCGTGAAAGAAAGCCGGTGGTACACTGGCCGCGTGTAATGTTCTATATTTACAGGTGTTTGTGCAGCGTATACCAGTGTGTATTAATTACATAAACGTTTACGTACAGTACATGCATGTCGCAAGTACATGCAAATAAAATACATGTAATATATATATTATAATGCAGAAGCACTAAAAGCAGAGGTGGCTGTCGTGTGCGACCGAAGCCACACTGAAAGCAGGCTCCCCACGGCTGCGCTCATTTGACGATGCCTTACTCTCGATTCGCAACCAACCACCGATGCGATTCTCACGTCGCATATTATATTTACATAAATTACTTTTCCCTTCTCTCGATGGAATTGACAACCGTCCTTTCTGCACACCGGCATGTGTGCTGTCAGGCGGTTCCTTACCCTCTTATTACTCTTTCATTCTCTCCCGTTCGTTCTCCGGCTCGCTCTCCCGCTCGCTCTCCCGCTCGCCCCGCTCCTGCGCGACCACCTCCTGCGCGACCACCTCCTGCACGACCACCTCGGCTTCGTCGCAGCAGATGCTCGAGTCAGGCACACGCATCCACCCTTGTTGCACATCCCGACCGCCTAATGTCACGTTGGACTTTTCGTTGGACTGTTGCCAGGCGACAGCTGCGACCGGCACGGGAGCAAAGCCCACGCATAATCAATGGGACGACACCGGGAGGAGGGACCGAAAAGCACAACATGTCGGAATACAATGTGCCTTCTTCTCTCTCTCTCTCTCTCCCTCTCTCTCTCTCCCTCTCTCTCTCTCTCCCTCTCTCTCCCCCTTCCACCGTCCGCCGCGAACACTTTGTACGCTTTTACGTGTATAGAACATGCACGTATCGTGTTCGTTTTTTTCAAAAACTGGCTCATCCTTGCACATTTGCCTGTACATCTGTACACGTTCGTGTCTACACCGCTTGCCGCAAATAAACCCTCACACCCCCTCATCGCTCTTCCGTCTCCTCCTCCTCCTCCTCGCTCCTCGTCCCTCCTCTTATACACCGTGCGAGAGACCCAACCTCATCGCTCAGCTCTGAACTTCTACTCTTTACCCACGAACGTACCCCATCACCCACACAAACACACACACACACACACACTGCCCACAGTCTTCATTGACCATGTCCATCTCTATCGCCGCCCTGACCGGGGCACGCAGCATTTCTATCGTCTTCCTCGCTATTGTCACCCTGCTCACCCTTGCGTCGGCCCAGCCTTCCCGTCGCAGCGGCCCCGCCGTAATCGGCGTTCCGCCGAGGATCAGACAGTTCCCACCAGGAACTGCGGGCGCGAACATGCAGCCAAACATGGCGTCAGCACCAGGCCGTGGGGTTTGCAACGCCCCATTCCGCGAGCTGGACGGCTCATGCACCTCGGAGCGCGACAGCGAGCTAGGCCGTAAGGATCGCGCGCAATTTTCGTACGGTCTCACGCGGGATGCGTCGTCCCCGACCGGCGGCGACCCATCCTCGCTACCGTCTGCGCGACTCGTGTCCAACATCGTGTGCTCACAAGCTGGCAATGTCTTCAGTCGGCGCCGACTCAGCGAGATGGTCACCTTCATGGGCCAGTTTCTCGACCATAGCATCATTGCCACGCCCGTTGTCGCCGGCCTGAACTTTGACATCCCGATCCCGCGCACGGACCCGATATTCAGCAACTTCTCGGACGGCACTCTGCACTTCGAGCGCTCGGTCCGCACAATTGATGCGGGAGGGAGGCAACGCCCGATCAACGAGCTTTCCTCCGCCGTCGACCTCACCTCTGTGTACGGCCCGGACCCGGCGCGTCTGAGCAAGTTGCGCACGGGTAGCAACGGGCTCATGAAGACTTCTGGACAAAACCTGCTGCCGTTGAATTTTGATCGTCTTTCCAACGCCCCGTCGACCAGCCCGGCCTTCTTCGTCGCCGGCGACCGCCGCGTCAACGAGAACCCCGTGCTCACCTCGCTTCATACCCTCTTTCTTCGTGAGCACAACCGTCTTGCTCTCGATCTGCGCCGCAAGTTTCCGGTTTGGGACGACGAAAAACTGTTCCAGAACGCAAAGCTGCTCAACACGGCCACGTATCAGAAGATCATTTTCGATGAATTCTACCGCGCCATGACGGGGCGCGAGCTGCCACGCTATCGCGGGTACCGTCGCAACGTCGACCCGACGATCAGCGACGTGTTCGGCGCCGCGGCGTTCCGCATCGGACACACGATGGTTGGAAACCAGATCAATCTTCGCGGGGCTGGCAACGCGCAACTGCCACCAATCATGTTCCGCAACATGTTTTTCCAGCAAAACGGCGTGCTCGCGCAGGGAATCGAGCCATTTCTGCGCGGGGCGATGTATGAGCGGGCACAAGAAGTCGACGTGAAGATCATGAACGTTCTTCGCAATTTTCTGTTCACGAACGTGAAGAACGAGATCGGGCTCGATCTGATGGCGCTGAACATCCAACGTGGACGCGACCACACAATCCCGACGTACAACGAGCTGCGCACACTGTTCCGTCGACGAGGCGCGACGAGCTATCGACAGATCACGCGGAACCGCGCGGTGCAGACGGCGCTTGCGTCAGCGTATGGGTCGATCGATAAGATTGACGGAATTGTCGGCCTGTTCGCTGAGGACCATGTGCCGGGCGCGTCGATGGGACGCACCATGCTTCGGATCTGGCAAAGGGAGTTTAAAAGAATCAGGGACGGTGACCGGTTCTTCTATCTCCGGGATAGAATGTATCCGCGCGACTTGTGGCGCGGGTACAGGACGCAGATCACGACGATTCAGTATGAGCAGAACTCGTTCAAGAACCTGATTCTGCGTAACACGAATATTGCTCGACGCGACCTTCGTGGGTCTGTGTGGAGGGCCAAGGCCAGGTGGTGAGGCTGTTTGGAAGCGTCACTTCAATGTAGCGCGGAAAATCAAGTACATGTAAGTCCCTGCCGGTACAGTAGTTTTGGTAGGTACCGCCACAATCCGCAACTTGTTACAACTTCCATCAAATAAATACAAACAACACAGTTTGCAAAGCAACCGATTACGTACGTACATGTACAGTCCGTACAGTAAATTCCAAATATACTGTAAACAGCCTGTTGAAACAATTATGTTACAACCAACTCCTCGTTAACGTTATCTGAGTAGATAACCTGGCCGGTTCAACTTTTTAACTTAAGAAAAGACACCGATTAAAATGTGAAACATGTGAAATTTAGGTATGAAATTAAGCACACAGAACTGCAGGAAGGTACTTCAGTACCACACTATTACATGTGATGGTCATTTGATCAACGAACGATTTTTGACTCAATGGACACTTAAGGTCAAGATCTTCACGATGAGGTGCCTTGCGAGTAGAAGAGAAGAAAAACGAAGGAGAAGGGTCTCTCAGAAAACTGGGCGATTTCGAATATGTGAAATTTGTACCAAAAACGGTGGAAGCTCTCATCATGTGATAGAGGTGGAAGCTCTCATCTGAAACAAGAGCCTTTTCGCGCTCGCCCAAAATGCGACCGCATCCTTCAAATCGCATATCGTCTGAAAGCTACTGTATCTTCAAATAAGAAAAACAGTTTCTACGCTCTCCGAAAATGAAAGTATGTGAAGAGTTCACATGTAATACTGTGCCAAAAGCAAGGCAGTTGTGGCGTTGTACGTACATCCCCCGTGCAGCAGTACAGTTTGATTACAATTTTACATTGTCTCACATTTTATGTTCGCTATAAATGACCCCCAAAACACACGCTATTCGAAGTCGCCTTTTTCCACAACCTGTAGGCCGTTGTCATTCTTTTTGAATTCATTTTCTTCTTCTTTGTCGTAGAAAGAAGAAGATAAATCTTTGGGGCACAGCGCACAGGTTTCCGAATTGTTATGGCCGAAACTATTAACAGTAGTAAAAAAATGAAATTTATTTCTAAGAAATAGTGCTCAGTCATGACCGTGTACATAGTAGCACTGTAAGTAAGTCCTAAATTAAATTTCATTAATAGTTAATAGTTATATAAAATAAACCGAAATACTTAAAAAAATTGAAAAGAATGGAGAAGAAAAATAAAAAGTAAAGTAACGTTAACTCAAGTCAAATCAAGTAAATTAAAGTAAAGTAGCGTAAAGTAGAGCAAAGTAGATGTTGCACGCTGGCGCCCACGGCCACGGAACCTGTACCGAACGATCCCCTAGTTTTCCCACGTGTTGGCCGCCGACGCGAGGGTAACCCAGCCCTGGGTACGCTGTATACAGTACACAGGCGCATTCTACAGTACAACCTACCACCCAGCTGTGGGTGACATAGCCGCCTAACCGCTCCGTACAAGTCAATAAAAGGCACCGTGCCCTCCTATTCAGAGAGCACGGGGCCATCGCATTTCGTCAGCATTCCCGCTCGCGCCGGACGCCAGACCCCTGCCTCTGCAGACCCTCGGCACTCGCTCGCCACCTCGACTACGCACTTCCGACCAGGCTTGTCGGTCCTCTCAGCCGTTGCGTGCCACATAGCGTAGAGTAGAGTAAAGTAAAGCAGAGTAATATAACTTGAATTGAATCTTCTTCAATTAAAAAAATTAAAAATGGAATAAGATAAACTGAAATACCAAAAATAAGAATATAATAGAATAGAATAGAATAGAATAGAAAAGAAAAGAAAAAAAATAAAATGGCATGAAATGAAATGGAATGACATGAAATGAAATGGAATGAATTGAATTGAATGAGTTGAATCAAACCAACTCAAATCAAACCAAATCAGATCGAGTCAAATCCAATAAAAGCCAATCAAATCAAATAAAATCAAATAAAATCGAATAAAATCGAATAAAATCAAATAGAATCGAATAAAATCGAATAAAATCAAATAGAATCGAATAAAATCGAATAAAATCAAATCAAATCAAATCAAATCAAATCAAATCAAATCAAATCAAATCAAATCAAATCAAATCAAATCAAATCAAAGAAAAGAAAAGAAAAGAAAAGAAAAGAAAAGAAAAGAAAATCAAAGAAAATCAAATCAAATCAAATAGAATACAATCGAATAAAAACAAATAAAACACACGATCGAATAAAAACAAATAAAACACACAAAAACAAATAAAATTAAACAATGTAAAATCAAATCGAATCAAATAAGGTCAAATCAAATCAAATCGAATCAAATAAAGTAAAAAAAATCAAATAAAAAAATAAAAAAATCAAATATAATAAAAAAGAACAACAAATGTATGACATTTTAATTTTAAGCAGAGGGAAACATTATAGGCAATTAACTGAATTTTTTATTTTGGTCGATTCGGTAAATTTTCAACGCATGTAAATGATGTCATCCCTGCCATCGTTCGCAATGTACAACGTTTTCAAGTTTTTACAATTATTTTCTTACTCGTCTTGCTTGATTGGGGGTCCTTTGAATAACGGCAGAATTCTGATTAATTCTGTGTCCTATCATAACTTTGCGCAAAGCCTACCTGCCATTTATTTTCGAAGAAATAGATACACAGCTCGGACGGCTTGTTTTTTTTGACGCACGTCCTCTCTCCTTTTCCGTATGCCTGACGCAATTTATTTATTGGGTTGGATGTTGGTCATCCCTTCGGATCCATTACGCTAAACGAACGATACGAAATTGATGGACGTTTCAAAATTAGTTGATTCGAGCAAGTAAAGAAACGATCATTATAATAACTAGAATGAGAACCAAGAATAGCTATGGCCCATCGAGTTGAAATGAAACATGAGGAATATACAAAGTTTGAACATACATTTTCATAAAACTTAATAAAACTTAAATAGGCCTTTCGCAATAAAATTATTACTATGAAAGCTGGACTACTCTAAGGAGGTTGGGCAACATACACAAAAACATGCACTATTACATCAAGCTCTTATTGTGACGGTCGGTGTGCACAGGGTCTTGTCGTAGTCGTATTGGGCTCGTTGGTTCCGTCGCTGGCTGGCTTGGAGGAGCTATTCCCTCCTAATCCCACTCAGAGCCTCATTTTGTACTCTCAGAAAATCCCTAAAATGTAGCTTACGCTTTTAGAATTGTAATCTAAAGGTTTCAATAACGTGCAACCTACTTACGCACATAATTATGACACTGTAGACTTATCTAGAACTAAAATAGAGTATAGAACGTGTCCAAAAATATCCCTACTGGTCCATTTGACAAGCAAATAAATCAAACAGTACATTTGCAGTAGTCGATTGTGACACATTTCCCCTTCTCCTCCTATTGACGTCCTCATCAATGGTACTGCCGGGGAATATTATGTAGTCGAATATTCTCCTGCCAAACCTTCGTTATTGTTCCGTCCTTATCAATGAATTGTTTAGTCGGCTGCCAGGTGACATTATGTGACGGATCGGTTTTCATCTGGGTAAGAAACTGGAATTCTCTTCGACGTTTCCGGTGCCCCAGAAGTTTATCCAAATATTTTTACCCGCAATGGCAGGTGAAAGAGCAGGTTTAGGCGGTATGGGCAGTGAAATGTCTCGCGGTTGTTCCAAAAATAGAACAGTATGACTGACATGCACGACATTGTGGATCTTCATATGACTAGGAAGATCAAGTTTAACCGCAATATTCCCAACAAGCTCCTTACCCTCAATAGGACCGAATAATTTAGCAGGCAGCTTCTAACTCTGCTGTGAATTAGCATAAGAGTCTTTAAACAACGTCCGATTGAGCCATACTTTAGACTCCTTTTGATGCTTTGGAGGATTGCTTCAAACTGACGATTCTGCTGTTTTTATCGCCTTTGAGACTCTGTACAAGTACTGTGCAGCATCAAGTGAGCTCTTCAATCTCTGTTTGAACTTATTCACGGACTGTACAGGAATCTGGGATCCAAATATGAATTCAAGAGCAGACTTAAGAACCCATCCTAAATAAAGCTCAAAAGGAGACATACAAAGATGTTTCGTCACAACATAATTGTAGGAAAACTCAGCAACAGGAAGAATTTCTTCCCAGTCATCCTGATGATAGGAGCAGTAGCATCTAAGATAGTTCTCAATCAATCGATTCATTATTTTATATACTCCATCCGTCTGCGGAGGAAGTCTCAAGGAAATTGTCGTGCAGACGCCCCAAAACGCCAGAGGCGTCGAAGAGTGTACACGAAGAGTGTTCAAAGCTCTCCTTCTTGGTGCGCAGCGTAGCTGGTAGAGACGGCAACCACAAGACGTTGTGTTCCCAAAATACTCTCCTTGACGAAGTCGATCGCTCTTCTTACAGTTGTGTGGCCGGTAGAGAAGCACGAATAATGGGCCAGAATGATAGTGTCTTCGGACGAAAACTCGCACAGGAGTACTGTTAGCAGTTATAGGCCTCGCCGATAAATGCCAAAACGAAGGTGTCGGTTGCTCACCGGCTAAGTTACCGTACGACGGTCAGGCTTGTAAGAATCGACGAGTGAAATGGGGGGTGATGAGTAGGGCGACGGGGTAGCTTGGCTCATGAAACGTGTACGCTAAAGGCGAACTCGGGGCAACTAGCCAACATAATCTGTCTGACGGGAAACAACCGAATCTTATCTTGAAAGGGGAAAGGTTGAATGGGCAGCACTTTGAAGTGTTTACTCAACTCGAAGAATCGGTTCTCCGAGAAGGCCAAGCTGCCCGAGTCTCACTGTGAGCTCGGTGCAGTGCATCTAAGTAGTACGGTCTACTATGTCGCTGTAAGGACATGTGCTGTTACGGAACTGCGTCCCATGGCGCACTGTCCTATGCAGTGATTGGATGCCCCTAATTGTTTCTGCGGTGCTTACAGGGCATATGTGTCAGGCGGCTGCACTGTATTCCGGGGTCACGCGAAAGTATGATATCCCAGTGTCAGCACACGTGTGTATCGCCGGACCCAGCACCACTGGTGCTTACGGGTTCCGTACAGTACTACTGTCTAGCCCCAATTACAATAATTACTACTACAGATAGTGCGGAATGTCGCAGAAATATGGCACATCCGCCTAAGGATTACGGTAGCCGCCCACGACAATCGCGACCAGAATAGGGCATCGCCCACCACCAATACTGCCTAGCCGTGGCACGTCGCCATGCCTTCACGCAACCCCGTTGCACCACAGAAATCTTCAACTGGATACCACTCAACTCCATAAGTCGCTTCCAGAATACAGAGGTAAACTGTCTCGATCGGATATGATACTGTCCGGAAGACCATGCAACTTGAAGATATTTGCGAAGTACGCATCTGCCACATCTACTGCAGTGTCAGATGGTTTACACTTCAAGAAATGCACACGTCTAGTCAATCTATCCACCCAAGTGGTTATCGCATTATAGCCATCCTTAGACTTGGGTAGGTGGACAATTAAGTCTGTGGCAAGAGAACGCTATCTCCTTTCTGGCATTTCCAGCGACATAGGATCATTCATATTCCGCTGATTGGTATCCTTGTACCGCTGATACGTGAAACATCCTGCAACGTACTTTTTCACTTTTCGTGATTTGTGCCACCAATGTAAATTTTTCAGTCCAGACAGTGCTGTTGCAAACTTAAAATGACCTCCAACTCTGGAGGCATGAGCAACTTGCAAGATCATAGACACATAATTACTAGGCACACAGAGTTTTCCGTTGTACAGGAGTTTCTAGTCCGCCATTTTGAACATCAGGTGCAATTGTTTAACATTCGTCCTCTGTTTCGGGTCTTCCGGCCAAGTTCCTTTCAAAGCTCTGAAAATTGGTTTGAGGAACTGATCCTCGTCATAACTCGTAATGAAGTCCTTTAAATTGGTGTACGGAACATCAATAGAATTCACATCAGGATCGTCCTTCGCATGAGGAGCCCTTGAAAGACTATCTCCAAGAACATGTATCTTCCCTAGTTTCAAAGTTATGGGAAATAATCCGAAATTTCCCAACGTTTTTATCCATCGAGCTTCTCTCCGGCTTAACTTCGGCTTCGTAAATAAATTCTTCAGCATTTGATTGTCAGTTATCATCTCAAATTCAGATCCTTTAAGATAACACCTGAAATGTTCAAGAAACCGCACAAGCGCAAGTAATTCTCTGATATTAGCCGTATAGTTCATATCGGCTGGAGATAGCTTCTTGGAGTAGAACGAGATCACTCTATCCATGCTATTCCCGTCCTGTTGTGTTAATGTCCCTCCAATCGCTGTCTGGAAAGAATCACCATGCCCTCGGAAAGGTTTCCACCAATCCGGAGCTACGAGAATAGGGGCATTCGTTATTGCAGTTTTCAACCTATCAAACGTTTCGTCGCACTGATCCATCCAGTAACTCTGGCCTTATCTTTCTTCAAAAGATTATTCAAAGGACCAGCGATTTTCGCGAAATATGGAAGGAAGCGTCTGAAGAACTGCAATAGCCCAAGAAAGCTGCGAAAATTTGTCAAGGAAATGGGCTTCGGCCATGTTCTCACAATCTCAACCTTTCTCTCATCAACCTAAATGCCGTTCTCGCAGATCATCAGACCAAGAAAGTCAATCTAATTTTTCATGAATTCACACTTCTTCGGAGAAACATACAAATCATGTTCTTTGAGTCGTTGCAAAACTTTCTCGAAGTGAGATTAATGACTTTCT
>JAVCKV010069277.1:0-21958 GCA_032274145.1 Herpochondria borealis | reverse complement strand
GCCAGCCTCTGAGGATCTCTGTGCCCACTCAAGAATCATTTTAAAGGCACTATCAGGTGCATTGATGTGATGAATTAACTGCATGAGAATTGACTTTTGTTCCTGAGTATAGTGAAAGCCTTCGTTGCTTTCAAAACGATTGGGATTCCCAAAATGA
This sequence comes from Herpochondria borealis, assembly GCA_032274145.1. Lineage (NCBI taxonomy): Eukaryota > Rhodophyta > Florideophyceae > Ceramiales > Ceramiaceae > Herpochondria > Herpochondria borealis. The sequence goes on along the minus strand of JAVCKV010069277.1, from coordinate 21,801 downwards.
TGACCTACTCGAGTAGGTTCGATGTTTACTGAGTACGTATTTACGTACAATACCCGTGTCAGGGAAAACCTACAGGTAGTACAGTATTACCGTACTGAGTACGGTATAAATGTACTGTTAGTACAGTATTACTGTACTGTGTAGGTTTTGCCCTTCTTAGATGTGAAGATCGTAGAGGCTACGGTAAGACATACCAAGATTAGTGTGTCCTCACTAATCGCAAGCTCATCGTAACCACTAAAAAACAATGCTGTTCACACACATTGCAAGCAAACACATCAATGGCAGCCATCAAGGTATGTCAGAACGAATCAGTCATTCAACACTCCCCAGACTGATATGGTCTCCTATCCTTTTTGTGAGGCAGATGAAGTCGCCAATGTCCAGCATCAAGATTCCCTCCAAAGAATGATTCCTGTGGCAAAAGCTACAGGATGTATCCGAGACACATTGGGGTTCGCATCAAACATAAGAAGCAAGAAACGTAAGAAGCAAGAATCTGACACTCTACTATCGTCCTTTCAGCGTTCAGTGAAAATTCATACATAACTTTCCTTTTTCGGCAAGAGATCGATGCCAGGTTGCCAGCCATGCTTTTTGATGACATCATATATTAATTTATATTCATCCATCAATACGTTCGGTAAAAGATACCTTTTCAAGGTGTATTGAGTCTCCGACTTTGCGGTCCGCTGGGAGCCCATTGAAGGATGATGACGACGATGTTGCGCAGGGCTAAAACGTCATTGTATCAGTTTGAAAAGGTATCTTGTATTCAATTTTTAAACAAAGATAAACACAAATTATCATACGCCACTGGAAGCACGGCTGGCAACCTGGCATCGAAAGCTTGCCAGAAAGTTTATATGAATTTTCACTGAACGCTGAAAGGACGATAACGCTTGGTGCAAGAGTCTGCTGCGATTACGCAAAACTAATGTGTCCGGACTAAGCTTCGCTGGTGAGAACCATTCCAGCGAGCCCTTTTGCACATTGATGCTTAGACCAATCAGGACTACTAGAAGAGCAACGCCTACAGCAAGAACCATAGATTCGCTGCCACGCACAAGGTAACATTTGAGGCAGGGGCAATGACACCACACTGTAGGTCTCCTCCAAGACGAGTAACCGCGCACTTGCAACACCATGTAGCCATGATCCGGGTGGTCGGTAACTGTGCGGCGACGACGAGAGTCAAAATTTAAGAATTGAAATAGAGATTGAGCTAATTTCACCAACTCTTTCTTGAACAATAGCTAGTGGTAGCACGGATCGGATTTCTGCTTTCCCTGCAGCCCTTTGAACTCAAAATACAGTTGACAGTATAGACCAGGTATGGTGGGACCTAGTCAGGGCATGATCTATATCTTTCATTTCACCTGTCCCAAGAAAACAGCAGTTTCACTGAGAGTGTACTGTACCAAGTGCTTACAGTGTACTTTCGACCGCTTTCTGGCTCTCCTCTCTAGCTAGAAGTGTTGTAGGTGAGTGTGCAGGATATTTCACATGAGAGGATCCCGCTAGCCAAGGATCGAGCCAGCCAGAGGTGTCTGATTGCTTCAAATTTCTAATGTAGCCTCTCTTCTGCGCAATTGTTTGTACCACCCTGTTGCTTGCTTCTCGGTACTCACTCGCCCTACTAGTCGTCAATCCACCCATAGACGATCAACGACACACACACACACGGCTCGTGCTGCTCCGCCACAATGACGTGGCGGCTGAGTGGCACGAACCCCCTCTGCTGTCTCCGACGAACCTTTAATCCACACAGGTCGGGACACTGGAGCGCATAAGGGCACGACCACAGTGGTAGCCCCAGAACTCCGCGGCGACGTTGCCGTCCATGGGTTCTGGAAGCGCGGAACAACGGCGATATTTGACATCCGAGTGACGGACACGGATGCGCCAACGTACGCGAGCCGAGACCCCAAAAAGGTCTTGGCTAGTCACGAGAAGATGAAAAAAGGGAAGTACAATGACCTGTGCCTTGCGAGGCGCCGTCACTTCACTCCCCTCGTCTTCTCCGTTGACGGCTTGCAGGGAGTAGAGACGAAGGCAGCTTGCTGCCGGCTGTCCCGCCTCCTTGCCGCCAAGTGGAAGCGCGACTACTCCGAAGTGTGTGGGTTTGTCCGCTCCCGACTCTCGCTAGCGCTCGTTCGTGCCACGAGCCTGTGCCTGCGAGGCGCTCGAGACACCTCTGCCAAACTCACCACGGCAACGTGGGAGTCAGGCACAGGCCTCGGGCTGTACCGCTCCTAGAGCGGCTGCTGCGCAACCTGCCCATAGTCGCTCACGGCTTCGCCTTCGTCTTCCGTTGGAGTCCGTCACCACTCGGCCTCCGCCTGACGGCGGGCCTTCGCCCCTCTCCTATCCTAACACCCCCCCCCCTACATATCCTTGGTCCTACTTTCCCATAGCAATAATACTCTAGTAGACTTTTTACACACAGCAATAATCTCGCAAATTGTTCACCTCCATCTTACTCGCGAGACTCTCTACTAGAGTGCAGTGTGTAATTAGAAACTAGAGGCTCACTCGTTTCGAGTACTTGCTCGATGATGTGTGTCCGCTTATGTTGCGTGTAGTCTAGTACTTCAGTTTGCTGTTTACTTCTAGTACACTTCCTCTACTATACTACCCACTCACTCATATTATTTCTCTATATTTATTCATGTTTATTCTCGATCGAGATATCGTTGCAGCAGCGCAATGACATCATCGGGCGCTTCGGCATGCAACCAATGTCCCGCACCTCGAATGGTAGTGAGCAAGTGCGATGGAAAATAGGTGGATATCGCATCCATATGGGACGCCTTGACAAATTTCGATTGACCACCATGAATAAAGAACGTGTCGCCAGGGTACACTAGCTGTTCATCATCTGTGCTGCTTCCAAGATTGAAACCCGCCAAGGTATCCAAATTAGACGCAATCGTCGTCATGGGAATGCTCCATTCCAGTGACTTTGGATCTAAATTGGTCAAACAAAAGGATCGAATGGCAGGATCCGTCACGGCCTGTCGCAGTTGGACATCCACGTCTCGTTTCGTGTGACAGGATTCCAAATCGACACTGTACGCCAAATGATGGACAATATCGTGCACAGTCCTCCAGGGAACACTGGTCGTGTCGTAGGCCACGGGTGCCATGTCGAGCACTACCAGTCCCGCGACGCGGTCCGGATACAACAGTGCCACACTCTGTGCCACCTTGCCTCCCATGGAGTGACCAATGAGAACAATTCGCTGTATGTCGAGAGCATCCAGTAGAGCAATCACGTCGGCCGCCATGGTGGGATAGTCCATAATTTTGGAATCATCATCGTCATCGCTACTACTATCGTACTCTCCATGATGTCTCAAGTCGGCCGCCAAGACTTGACGAGGAAGTTTCAGTTGTGATGCAAGCGATGTGGCAAGTGATGCAAAGTTTCGTTTGGAACCTAACAGACCGTGCAAGAACAAGGCTGGAGCGTGTTGTTGTTGTGATTGTTGAGTAGTAATACTAGAGTCTGAGTAGTCAGCCACGGGCAGGAGTGTTGTTGCCGACGACGTTGCAGTTGTAGCTTGTACTACTACTGTTCTTCTTCTCTCTGGTGATGAGGGGGCGCTACTACTCCTGCGTGTACTTCTTCTTGTAGTATGAATCGCTTTCCTTGCTGATGATGGCACAAAACATTGAACAGATGGAAGCAGCACCAAAGGAAGTAGTAGTAGTGCTATCGAGGAAGCAAGCAAGAGGCTTGATCTTCTGGGTTGTTGTCGTGTTCGTGAGACTCGTGTATTAGTCATTTGAATGCAATTGTTCTCTCTTAGAGATAAGAATCAATATCTTGTAAGGAAAGGGAGAAACTTTCGGGGGCTCTGAGCGCTCAAAGCGGTGATAACGGGGGTGATTGATTCGGGGGGTGTACAGTGTTTGGTTGAAGCAAGCAATATGAAGAGAGACGACGAGGGATCGATTGATTCGTCAGATCGTCGCCTGTCATCTCATCGTCGTCAGATGATGGCGACGTGCCTCAAAACATGGGCGCGCAGGGAGTAAAACATAACACGTCAGAGGACCCGGATTTGTGGGAAAAGGAATACGAAAACAAAGTGCGCTTGGGAATACAAAAAGGAAGCTGACCACAGCAAAACACAACGTCTACTCTCTCTAGAGAGACCGCTAATAGTTTCTCTGCCCTCGCAAAACTTCGAACGTACGCTCTATCTCAGGGACTCAAGGGCGCCACTGGCGCCGCTGGGCTTACTAGACTACATATAGCAGAGAGAGAGCAGCGGCCCATGTTGTGATGATCGCATTATATTATCTCCTATCTACCCAAATTTTTCTGCACAACGACGGTAGGCAGCGACCGCGACATTTCTCTGTAGCTTGGCCTCTTCTTCCAAGACTCGTACTCGAATCGAAGCCTCGCGATGGAGATAGACAAGAGACGCAGACAGTGCTGCTGACGTTGGTGGAGCAGCAGCAGGAGGCATCAGGAGGCCAGCTTGTTGCGCCGCCGCCGACAAAAAGAGACGATCGTGGTGATGATGAAGCGCAGTATTAGTAGTAGGAACGATGGAAGGAGGAGGAAGGAGTATTTGTTCCATTGGTTGTTGTTGTGGAGCAGGTGTTTGGAAGGAACTCCCAACAGTAGTAGGTAGAGGGAATCTTGTAGTGGTAGCAGCAGAGTTGAGAGCGGGATTGAGAGCATGTAGCAAGGACGGATGGAATTGTTGCATAGACATCCTTTGTGCTGTTGGTTGTTGCGGCCAGACAGCGGATGAAAAATTGACTTGTTGTTGGCAAGCCACTCTCTGTACAGGAGCCATCGCTGTATCTAAGAGAGCATTATTTTCAATGAAAATATCAACTTCTTGGGTTGCTGATGGTATCGCTGAACTCGATGAGTAGACGGATTGAGGCTTGATCCGCATCGTGCTATCGTCATCATAAGCTTTCTCGTCAAGTTCGTCCATGGATGAGTAGCCATCTCCTTCTTCAGTGGGACTGAACTCCCCCACTTCATCGATCTGTTGTTGATAGGGTGGACTCCCTCGTGTTGATGTTGTACCACCCTCGGCTCCCTTCTCCTTACTCGCGACTTGCTGAGAGGACTCCGCTTGTTCATCCGTTGCAGCATGGTGGACAAATTCAGCGTCTACTCCTGACTCCTTGAGAACTTGCTTGAGCGCTGCAGCAAAGGATGGGATTTGAGTCACATACTTGACATCATTCTTGTTTTGCCTGCTGAACACTGTTGCATTACTCTTGTTTTCATTCTTTTTCTTCTTTTTGAACTGCCAAACGTGATATCGAATTGCTTGTCCAGTTGTTGTGTACCAGTTTGACTTTTCTACTTCGACCCAATAGTTCTTCATGTCGAGGTCGTCACCAGTAGTGCCACCAGGTACCTTTCGAAGCATGCGTGCGCCACTCTCGACAATGCTCTCTGTCGCAAGCGCCACCACGACGGATGTTCCAAGAGCTTGTTCCTTGCATTCAATGTAGGCATTGGACTTGGAGGCTACAAAGGCTCGAAAGGCTCGACTACCAATGTGTGCTCGAGCTCCTGGAGTGAGGCCCAGTAGAATATCTTGTGGTCGAATATCCTTGGCGTGTACCCAGTTATTTTGTACAGCAGCAGCAGCACCACCAGCAACTGAACCAGACGAGGAGCCTTGTTGTGGATCTTGCGATCCAGCAGCATTGGTACGAGTAGCCTGTGCCAGGTCAATCTTGATACGCTTTGGGAGCTCTGGTTCAGTAACCTGTGCCAGGTCAATTTTGATACGCTTTGTGAGCACCGGTTGTTTCAAGCCATCCACCAAGCCACCCACCAATCGCTTTCGTTGCATTCCTCTCCCCATCATTTCTCGCATGCTGAGTCCAGGTGTTACCTCTTCTTGCTCGTGCTGCTCGCGCTCGTGCTGAGCGCCAGTTTCCCCTCCATGATCGCGCGAGGATGACAGGAAGCTACGTGCTGTACTTCGTTCCAGCACGTTTAGCGTCTCGAGAGTGTTGATCTTGTACGCTCCGTTATCTTCGCGTCGCAACTCATCCATGGTGGCTTGTAGAATCAAAGTAAAGCTTGGAGCCTTTCTTGAGGCTGGTTTGGGTAGCGTGTTTGTTCGACTACGTCGAATTGCCTTGATTTTATCTCGAATAGCATCTCCAATCAAGGTACGCCACTGAGATTTATCAACCTCTATCCAGTAATAAGAGGAAGGGGGGCCGTTTGGTTTTCTCTTCTTTTTCTTGGGTTTGATACCAGTACTACTGGGACTCGTACTGGTACTTTTCGTGCGATCAAGCTCTTCTCCTCCTTCACCTGTCACGATCATTCTCAATATGCGTGATCCACGACTCTCTACGATACTATTGGTGGCCAGTGCAATCACTCTCATAGTGTCAGCGCGATGCTTGGCAGACGAGAGATATTCGGGAATCCAAGCAGCAACAAATTTACGAAACGCGACACTTCCTACGTGCATTCTCTGCTTGTTGCTCCAGAGGCGACCCACGAGCAAAATGTCTTGGGATCGAACATCACGATCCGTCAAGTGAGGTTGGTGCGGTTGTTGTTCCTCTTTGGTTGCCATGATGCTTGGTGATTGCACCGAGGAGTGCTGTTGTTGCTTGCGAAGAGCCCCGCGATAGAGCGCACGCTGCTGTTGCAAAATATGGGTTCTTCCAAGTGCCATCGAAGCACAGCACCTCATTGTTTTGGGCCACCTCACCGCAGGGATAACTGGATTATGTACAAAGGAATTCATATTGTATCACCGCATATGATCACCTTTACCGGCGGCACCCTTAATCCGGAGAATCTACAGCTAAACAATTAGCTTATAATCGAAACGTCCTATTGTCAGCGTTCGTCTTCTGCATCCTAATTAATAAAATCCACAAGTATGCGGGTATAGTAGCTGTCTAATGAAGAGAGTGCCGTATTTATGTGTCGCCTTGTCGGAAAGCCCCGAGGTAAACCCACTCGGGAATGAGCCGACTTTTGCACTCAGAAATGAATGGAGCTCAGCAATCTCTTTAATAATCACCAAACAAGTGTCCCAAACCACGAAAATGCCGACGACGTGATACTTAAACCACCAACTACAACCAGCTAGCTAGTTTGTAGGCCACCGTCGCGAACGAAAGCATAGCGTGCTGGGAAGCAACTCCTTGTTCTACTAGCGACCACTCAAGGGTGCCTTTCTCAGTGAAATATGGCCCAGCAACCCGCATGAAACAACCTACACGTTCTGATGACGCATAGATATTAGATCAAATACCAATGTATAGCCTCGCACTCGATAGTAGCACCAGAGACCGCAAAGGCTCGAGCACTTGTTTTCTAGAAGAGCAACCATCGCTATCCACCAGCTTGCCCACGAAAACATGCAGCGCCATGGCCCGGTTCTCGAAGAAAACTGGCATGGATGAAATCACCTTGAATTTTCTTGTTTGATGTTTCCTTGGCCGATCGTTGTCGACTCGTCAGCCATGTCACCCATGGCTAGCTCTATGTTGCGAATCAGGGACCAGTCAGCCGTTGCTTCTGACGCTACACTCTCTGTATCGCTATAATGTGGTCTTTCAGGAGGCTACGCTGCAAAGACAGCCACATTTAGTAGCAGCCCCAGGAATAGCACGCCTCTCTTCCAGAGATCTTGTGTCAACTTGAAGAAGAGACCTATACATGTAGAGTGGTATCGAGTGAGTCCCTGAGCTCTACAACCCACCACATTCAGTCTCTATGCAGTCATTCTTCATCCTTCGAGTACCCGACAATGCTGCGACTACTTCGACTGTATATGGAGGGATGGATCGAGCGGACGTGTGTGCTATGTTGGATGTTTTGTATTGCTTCGCGACGATATGGCATGAAGAATGATGATAGCATTAATTTCGGTGAGCTCAAGACTGTCCAGATGCTACTACAGAACGGAAGCATAATCGTCAGGTCCTTTGAGAGTTGACTCTTGTGGAGAAATGGCTGGATACGGACTATTGTAGACAAGCCTACCTTCGAGCCGATAATGACTCAAAAACTATATTGCATCCATTTTGCAGCTACGAAATCCGTTTACCTATCTATGGCAATTACGACACGGATGTTCAGCTCCGTTAGATTCGAGATTACATTGCCTCCCCCTCGCTATCATCAACCACCAGGCCGCATAATTGAAGGCGGCGATATGCCGCCTCTGCGATATCATTCTGCATTTTGGCTTGTTCTTTTAGTACTTGCGATCGAAGCAAAGCCTCACGACGGAGAGTCATGAGGGAGGCATATGAAGCATCTCCACCAGTAGCATCGGTGATGCGCCTTTCTCTGGGTTGCTGCGTATTGGAAGCACTGGGTGGGACGTGTATTGCAAGCATCGAAGGACTGGGAAACTCTGACAACGCAGAAAGGGGTGAAGTGGAGCGGGATGTTTCCGAACAATCCACGGTACGCCCCGCTCTATATCGCTGCATCAGCTCATCATGCTCGCTGAGATTAGCCGTTGAAGAGATCGCGACACCGCGCTGTCGTCTCCAGGGCCCACCAGGTACACGTATAGACGATACTTGGTGAGGAGCTTGTTGTTGAAGTGGTACATTCTCAGGAATGAAGATGTCGATTTCTGTCACAGTGGCACTGGAGGAATATATTGGTGCTGGCGGATGTACCAATACAACGTTCAGATCGTTGCGACCACCTTCGCGAAGAAGCGATGATTCTATTTCTTCTCCAGTATGCATGGTATCCTCGGCTGAATCTTCGATCGGTTCAAATCGGCGTGTTTCATCTTTCACTTCTTCCAGGACTGGTGCAGTTGGAGCATACTTCTTGCCGTCAATGCCATTAGTCTGCACCGCGTCTAAGTATTTGTGACCATTCTGTCTCGCGGATTGAGTTCTTGTAGCCGTCTTCGACGAGGAGCGGCATCTGGTTTGTTTTGTCCCACAGCGATCAAGTTTCGCCTCTTTCTCCGCTGCAACTTCGTGCTCCAGAGCCTCTGCAAACGATGCGATTTCAGCCACATCATATTTGGCAAGACACACTTTCTCTTTGGTACTGTGCTTGTGAAGTTGTCGGGCGTAATATCGGATCCTATCTCCCGTAGTCACGAACCAAGTCGGCCTGTTGAGTGGCACCCATTTGTTGTGTTTATCTTTTCGAAGCATTCGAGTACCACTTGTTTGAAAAACACTTTTCGTGGCGAGGGCCACAACGACTGGTCTTCCGAGATCCTTCTCCTCCTTGGCGGAGATGTAGGCTTGGGCCTTGGACTTTACAAACGTGCGATAGGCTCTGCTTCCAACGTGCCTCCGCGATTGTGCGCTGTTGCCCAGCAGAATATCCTGAGGTCGAATGTCATGATCTGGTATCGCGATTGAAGGTGTAGGGCCTCCTTCGTGCTGGTCAAGTTTCGTACGCTTGGTATCGTGAGTATTGCCAGACGATGAGTCATCTCCCATATCGCTTGAAGATCGCTTTCTTCCCGCCCCTGTTTCTGACTGTTGTTCTCCAGTCTCCAGAGGTGCTGAGTGATTGAAAGAGTCGCCCACTTGTACCGTCTCAGTGGCAACAGCGACTCCATTCCTTGTGTAGCTCTTCTTCAACATGGCCCTTCTCAGTTTCATCCCACCCATTGCTTCGTTCAGAATCTCTGAAAAGCTAAGCGTTTGGGAGGAGGCTGTTTTACTGCCTCTTAGTTCTTTCAACTTTACATCCTTTCTTTGTTTCATTGACTTGATTCGATCTCGAATTGTGCCTCCCACGAGACTACGCCACTGTTTTCTGTCCACTTCCTTCCAATAGTAGGAAGCATCCTTTAGTTTTGTGCTGTTATCGTCCCTGACAACAATCATTTTCAAAATGCGAGATCCGCTTTCTACAATACTATTGACAGCTAGAGTCAAGACTCGCATGGTTTCGGAACGACTCTTTGCCGCCGCGAGAGTGTACGGCTGGAGTTGAGCGTCGATAAAGGTTCGAAACGCGACGCTGCCCACGTGCATTCGATGCCGTTTGCTCAAGCAATGACCCACCAACAAGATGTCATCAGAAAGAATATCCCTGTCCAACAACCGGGGCTCATCCTCCTCTGTCATGGTGATATTTGCCTCTGATGGATTGCTGAATGATGCTTGATCGCAAGTTTGTGTTGTGTGCATCAATAGAACAAGGCATGCGCCACGCCCGCACGCCACATAATACTGTAGTCACGGACTACATTTCATGAAGAATTAGACGTGCAATTCGGAGAACAAGTTCTGCAAAACCAGCATGGACACCTTTCCAATCACATTTTCTCGCCACCACATGTTATATTTCACATTCATGGCATAATACCCATGGAACACGTTTCCAAGGAGAGCATGTCAATCCTTGAAGTACCAGGCAGTTTGTTACGACCAAGAATGTGTCCAAGCATGATTCTGCAGACAAAGTCGTAGTCTCCCCAACTTACTTGAGATAGCTTCTGTCCCCGCACGATCATCATGCACAACATTAGTTGGTAGTCAAACAGAACAAAAGCCTCTAGAAATATGGAGAGATGACTGTTAGCATCTAGAAATATGGAGAGATGACTGTTAGTTCACAGAACACCGCCATGAGGAAGAATCGAGAGGAATAGGTGAACTGAAGGCGCGCTATTCGTTCGCTGTAGCTGCCTGTATGTACGTATACCATATTTTGTGCGTGCTTTGATAGGTTGCATCCTCTTTCAAGGAGAAGTTGCTTCAACCGAGGTGAAGGGGCACTGCAAAGAACATAACATTTGACGCAGCCACTATTAGTACGTGCATCGACAACTGTAGTAGTTGTAGTTTCTCTTTGCAGGTAACGGCAGCAGATGATGCGAAACCAACGACCCTTGTGATGTATGCATCGGCGGCAGTAGTACAATAGCTCGCCGCACCACAGCCACACCACCATCTGCTTGCTTCCTGCCTTTCTTGACAGCCCTCCAAAGATCTCGCGTTCACTGCAAACGCCAAGATCCTGAAGAGATAATCAGTCACGCAAGACTTTTTGCCTTGGGCTCTCCAAAACCGACGAGAAACACACACCACAACTCTCAACAGAAAATGGATGGCACATCTCTTGCTTGTGCGCTGGGAAAGTTGCTCTCGAGAATCACGCTCATAATGTGGAGATCCAGGCCACCTGCAGATGGAACAAGACTCTTATGCTTTCTCGTTTTGCGTTTTCAAATACGTACATCATATTCCAGAGTTCTCCCCCATTGATTATGCTCGTGACTGCATCATCATTGTCGTTGAGGTGTGAGTTATACCCAGCTCATTTTTGACACGTGCATGAGGTTGGATATGGCCAGTAGTAAGAATTGGGGCGCGCCCCCCCACTACTGCATTGTAGAAACGGGGTTCATCGTTGTAGCGGGAAACGTGAGGGCAACAAGATGATATGGAGGGGTTGGATTTGCAAGGTAGGTGGTGAGGAAGAGGTTGCTTGCTTGCGGGGTTGGATCGGACGACGTTGAAGGAGGCAGCTGACGGATAAGTGGTAGATGGATGGCTCGAGTGATGGTATCTGTGGAGCTTTCCTCTACACCCGGCCGGCGATGGAGGAGACTCGTCCGATGATGCAGTGGAGAGCTCTCTCTCTCTCTCTCTCTCTCTCTCTCTCTCTCTCTCTCTCTCTCTCTCTCTCTCTCTCTCTCTCTCTCTCTCTCTTGCCCGGGCGAATCCATCGCCACTTTCTTCTTTCCGATTATCTTATAAACAGTTCTTTCCGTGTTCTTGTCTGGCTGCTACACGTACGTGTCGGTCTGCTGCTCGGTCGGCGCGAGGGGCGAATCAAACAAACAGCGGCAGCGCAATTGGATATACTACTACAAGACCAAGAACTGCCATCTCTCATCGTCTCGTCGGTGTATCGTAATGGTCAAGAGTTATGAATGGTTGAGTGTGAAGAAGTCGTATTAGGAATCATCCTTACAAATGCCAAGAAATAGAATCAGCCTGATTTGACTAGTTCGACTGCTCGCCACTTCGGCCAAAGCCGGCTTTGATTAGTTCGACTGCTCGATTTTCGGCACGATTGTCATCACAAACCTGCATTTGAATCTTGACCTTTTCACGTAGAGTGTTGTACATGTAGCATGGCCACCACCATGATCAATTTTAGTGTATGCTTGTTATTGATTACATTATCCCACGCCACCCCTGGTTTGTTCTCTACTACCGCGTTGTAGCTTTGTCATGACCATGATCAACGACCGCTACCAACTTAGAAATATTTTGTTTATGCTTGTTGTTGATTTTATTATCCCACGCCACCCCTGGTTCGTTCCATGGAGACTCATCATCACAAAGCAACCACATGATAGCAGTCAACTCTGATGTTGAATCGTCAAAGCAACAGAGATGTAGGTAGTAGTGAGAAATGTAGGAGGTACTACAGTACATGTAGAAAGTCGAGTGCCCCCAACAAATGCTAGCTATTCTACAAATGACTAATACTTTAAGTATTCGTCCCAGACGGGGAGCGCCTGAGGGATGGTATTGAAAAGGGCTCGGTATGTGCCCGGAGAAACTCCTTAGGAACTGTTGATTTGCCTTTTTGTCACTCACCTTCTGTTTTGGTTCTTCTTGCAGCTAATGGAGGGGCGGCAACTTGATCTGGTGTGCCGCGCCGGCGGCCTTCCCTGAGACCACTACTGGCATGCCGCGCCCAGTCTTCCCTGAGACGACATGCACCAACATGCCGCGCCCGGGGCCCTCCCTGCCACTAGTACTTCCCTCCCCACCTCTCAGTAGCTAGAGGCTGTCAACCTGGTAAGTTGCTGTGTGTTCCAGTGCTCCTCCCGTGCCACAGACAACTCACCTTCTCCGTGCTCCTCTTCCCACCAGTTTCTTTCTGGCTCTTGTTTCCTAATCCTTTTTCTTCTCCTCCTTCTTGACTCTTTCTCGTGGTTTCTCTTGGGTCCACTCTGTATCATTTTCTCCTTCCCGTGACTTCTAAATATCAATAGAATAACACGGATTACGGACTAACTAAATCCTGCAAAACCACCGGATCTTCTGTAGAATCTACATAAAATTAGTACCACAACACTCTAGGATCATACCAAATCTAAAATAGACTGTACGGGTAGATTTTAGAACGGAACTTGCCCAGTAAACCGTGCCCTGCCCTGGGGTCGATACTATAAGTAGTACCAAACATGTAAAGATCTATTGTTTTGCTCAATCTACGATAGAGGATATGTCACCGGAAGTTGTACCACTCATCCCGTCACACTAGGCATTCAAAACCGACAACGATGTCACTTTAGTTTTCCTTTGGATGTGTCGCTGACGACAAGATGGGATGACGTGACACCATTTTTGCGAGTGTCGAACATGCTTGTTCTTTGACAGGTAAGACAAGATGCTTCAATACCAAATACTGTATGCAGATTTCTAAGGTACCAAGATCGATCTATCCTGGGCATCTCATTGAGGTGGCTCTAGTATTGAATATGACATACAGCCTTCCTTGCCAGCTAGCGCTATGTGGAATTCCGAAATTGACCATACTCCAGTATCAATTTACAGTATCAGCAGGTCGCGTTACCAAATTTTCGAATAGGTTTTTGTAAGGATGAGTCAAACATACAGAGGAAACGGAACACAAAATACCATCTCCAAATCAATCAAGCCATTCACCATGTTTTCACCCTCAGCTCTGACCCAAAGACGAACCATGGCAAAAGACACCCCACTTGGCACAGGTTACCAGCCTGGATCGTACGACGTGATCTGCACCAGAGGCAAAACCGCCTACAACCACAGCGGAAATCATCACTTCCGACAGCTCATTGAAAGCCAACTGGAACATTACCGAACCTGTCTCACGAAGCTTGACAAAAGTTTGGCTGTCATTACCATTGTTGAGAAGATTCGTAGGCTTTCTCCCGAAGGAGGATTTGTGAAGTTCTGCAAGAAGAAGAACTGCTACGTTGAGGTGGGTGACCAGAAGGCACGCGAGAAGGTAGGTCACGCCCTACGCGAGCTAATGGGGAAGAACCGTGCCAACAGCGGTGGCACTTCAAAGGAGAGCAAATTTTTCAAGACGACCAAACGAACACTACCTTGGAAGGAGCCTTCTGAGTGTCTGCCGTTGTTGAGCCTGTTGCCAGAGGAACTTTCTCATAACGACATCGACGCCGAGATCGAGGGTCTTCTCATGACCTCAGACGACATCGAAGACCTACAATCGCCAAATGCTTTAGAAGGATCTCTCGCTGACATATTTGAATTCTGATATCGTATTATGATATCCGCAATAATTGTACAGTACATCATATGTATAATCATTATATCTACACATCGACTAGCTAGTAGGACGCACAAGAGAAAGGATCTCCACTCGAGCTTCTACATATCGCTCAGCGTGGCATGGACGAGGATATCTAGCGCTCTATGGCTCTGATTGAAATATCTAATCAATGTGCCAGTCTCTCATGGAGGTGGCGTCATTTGGTTCGGCATGATGCCCGCCCAGCGAAGTTACTGGGAGCTTTGCTCGTGGTAATCTAAGCAGCCGCAACGTAACTCTCTACATATACTACATAGGCAGCGATATGCCAGTCGTGCCCTATCTAGAGCAACGCGATGTGCACTCCGTATATGTCTGATCGATCCACGTGGGACGCCGACTGCTTTGACGCCACTCGTGGATTCTGCTGTTCCTTTTCACTTCCCTGATCAAGGTTGGTTATTCTCACGTTGGAAGGATGGTGGTATCCATTCGATGGTCACTTGCAACCGGGTGCCAATTTAGATCACGAGTGCCAATACAGAGCTTAAAGGCACCCAGCCAAAGAAGAGCATGAACAGGACAGACTGCGCCAATCACATGCATGGCGTCCTCAACGAAAATTAGATTTCATGATGCACAAAGAGAGACGTGGGAAACTATACCTCTGTGATCATTTTTGAAATAGAGGGCAGTAGCGAGGACGTCGGCAATCGTCGCAATACTTGTCCACTCGTTATAACCTGTTGTTCTCGGCAACGCGTATCACAATAAATATCAAGTTGCACCTGGAGCGGCCGTGCTGTGTGCACGGCAGTCGCCCAGCCCAACATTCCTATGAAGACATGCTGTCTCGTGGCCTCGAAGGAACTGTTTTGAGTTTGCTCCACAGAGGAGATCTGCACATGTAAATAACGACCACCAGTTGAATGGAGCGACACAAAGTAGTCGAGTCACATCTGCAGCAAACAAACCACAAACTTGACCAACTTGTGGTTCCTAATTCTCGGTGATATCAAACGGTTCGTGTCCTCTTGGCACCGGTTACTACTTCATTCTTCCACTCTTCGACTCACTCTACGAGCCTCTGGTGATCATTTTGACAGCACCTGCAAAGATTGATGAGCTTCGTTCGCGATTCAAAGTAGCAAGTGTTTGCTTTAGTTGTTTTGGGGGCCGTGTCGAGTCATGCTGCGCGAAGACTCACCAACGAACTGTTGGCGAAGGAATTGAATAGACGTGACACCGATAGACCTACCATTGCTCTACGCGTTGTTAAAGGAAGCTGGCTGCCCCTCCCAAACTCTCTGAGAATCGGTCCTCCATACCGGGAGACTCGTCAGGAGGCTGTGTGCTGCAGACGACGTTGCAGATTCCTTGACACTTACTGCTGGCTGGGAGATTTGATCAGCCATTTTCTAGTTGTTGGTGGTGGCCTGTGACCATTGAAGAGTCACCAGCATCAACAATCCCTCTCCTTGCACCATCAATTGGTTGATTCTCCACCCGGAAAAGTGATGCTTTCTGAAGCAAGATCCAAATTTCTGACAATCCTGCACAAAATGGTTGAGTCGAGTTAGTCAAAGGCTGGTTTCGTGCGTATTCTCATTGAATTTGCCTTGCGCCTATTCGGCACCTGAACCTTTGAGCTGGCGTCGGCGAGTTAAGCCAGACGCCGAGCTAAGCCCTGGATGCCACTGGTCCTTGGTGCTCCAACGTGGTCCCATCGTGCTTTACATGTGCAGAAGGATTGCTCCGACCCCAAGAGATTTCTGAAACGGTCGCGTCTTGACGTTGTCAAGAATGGTAGTATGATCACATGTATTAGCTGACTATGCATAGCATCTTTAAAGAACCTTTTAGATCTAGCTAGAGGTATAACACCGTTGGTTGTAAGATGGTATGAGTTTGAAGTAATGGTAGCACGCTTCAGGATAATCAACCAGGAGCAGTGGGGTTGTTCACGGATCAAAGATGCCATCAAAGGATTCATCGAGATCGTCCAGAAGGACAGCAAAGTCGCAGGATTCCATCAAGATGCCATCTGCCAACAGGAGGCTCTCGCTACCCAAATCATTGAGGCATTCTTCTATTGAAAACGGTGCGAACGAGGCTCTTCGTTGGTGCTCAGCACCGGCAAACCTCTCGGTCACGGAGAGGGAGGACATTCTGTGTGCAGCTGTCTTCAATGGCAATGGTCCATGACCACATTCCCGAATGACGCTCTTCTTTGCCAAAGCGTTCTTCTTTGTGACATTATGTCTGTTATTCCTTTGCTTAGTGTTCATCAGTTCGCGTAGGGCGTGACCCACCTTGTCGCGAGCCTTCTGGTCTCCTACCTCAACGTAGCAGTTCTTGGTCCTGCAGAATTTTACAAACCCTCCCTCAGGAGAAAGCCTGCGAATCTTCTCAACAATGGTAATGACAGCCAAACTTTTGTCAAGCTTCGTCTTGTATTGTGTGTACTCCTCAAGCTCATTTTTGATGATGCCG
Source organism: Herpochondria borealis (assembly GCA_032274145.1). Lineage (NCBI taxonomy): Eukaryota > Rhodophyta > Florideophyceae > Ceramiales > Ceramiaceae > Herpochondria > Herpochondria borealis. The sequence goes on along the minus strand of JAVCKV010069277.1, from coordinate 5,057 downwards.
CGGAAATGGATGTTCCCGCTGTGATTGAAGGCGACTTTGCCTCGAGTACAAATGACATCGTATGGACCGGGATGAAACAGAGGGTCAAGTGGTGTGTCCTTTGTCTTGATTTGTCTTTCTGAAATGATTGAGGGTGAAATCATGGTGTGGGTGCCTTGATGCTGAGTAACTATGCTTTTGGATTTTGCTCTACACAAATATTGTGAGTTCTTCAAAATAGCCATCGCATCGGACATTTTCTTACAACCCCCCCCCGACTTCGGTGAAATTCGAAAAATTACAGCGTACTGGAGCGACGCCGCTGTTTGTCAAGATTGACACACCGGACAAGATCAAGACATCACAAGGACGCAAGACCCATTTTGATAAATTCGATTGTCGGCATGCTGATCTTGTGCTTCAATTGCGTTGTTTCTCACACCCAGACATCATCTTCGACGTTCCAGTGGTACGATTGCCAACTCTATCCGACAATCCAAATCGACTAATATTAGCCACTGGTATTGCGTAATGGCCGAGCCCGAACTGTCTCTATTGCATGCAATAAGTTGATCCCCCGAGTAGTGTGTGAAAGAAGCGGTCCTTCGTTCGCCGAGGAACTCTCCGGAGGAGCAAACTTCCCTTTCGACGTCGTGCTTGATGATCACACGCCAGTAGAAGAGGAATTCCAGGTAGTGTACAGTACGACCAGCGACGTATCCAAGACTCGTGAGTTGCTGTGTATTTGTATATCCTGCATTGGTGTTACTGTCACGCAAAAAGAACAGGAGGGAGCGACGTGGAAATTCGTACACATCGAACATAAGAGGCCTATCGAGCTTATATGAGCGTACAAATGACAACGAACTTGATGTCCATTGGGCATGATTGCAATACTGCATGACTTTTTGGAATGTTGTTTTGACTACTACGACCAAAATTCAATCAAGGCGGAGAAATGGAGCGTGTGCTCGTGTGTGTCCCAGCAACCGAATAAAATCTCTCAAACACACGAGTACTACCAACCATGAGTTCAACATCAATCCTCTCCCAAAAGACGAATTGTAGCAAAAGACGCCCCACGGAAGGCAAATTTTCAACCAGGATCATACGACGTGATCTGCACCAGAGGCAAAGCCGCTTACAATCACGCCGGAAACCATCATTTTCGGGACGTGATTGTAAAATACCTTGAGAGCTGCAGTAAGAAGTGCCTCACAAAGCTTGACAAAAGCGTGGCTGTGCTCACAATTGTCGATGAGATCCGTCAGCTTTCTCTCAAAGGAGGGTTTGTCAAGTTTTTGCAAGAAGAACAACTGCTACGTCGAGGTGGGCGCACTACGCGAGCTTGCTAGTTGTACTCGTAGTAGTAACAGTAGCGAAGGCAGCGCCTCTTTAAAGTGGAAGACAGCCGCCAAGACAATCGAGGCTGATTGCTACCAACCACTTCCTTAGAAGACGACTGAGGCTCGCGACCGTCGATTTTCTGCCATGGAACTATTTGCTATGGCTTACAAAGAAGATGAACACACTAGTAATACACCATCAGTAACAGAAGATGCAGAAGAAGTATCACTTCAAGATGCTACTCTTTCAGCAGCCGACGACCTGTTCTCAGATGAAATGGAGGACCTCAAATTGCTGAATGAGTCCTCAGACGCGTCTGTGATGCTCGCTGATGTATTCGCCCTGTGAGGACCAGCAGTCTCAAGTTCGCCCCCTTTCCTGTTGTAAGAACAATAAAATTATCCAGCACCGCCTCCCGTGCGCTACTGGCTGATTTTTTTGGCGAACCAGTGCTGTGCGTGCAGCGCCAGGCGACTTACTAGTACTAGCTACTAGTATGTCTCATCAAGGCGGGGGCGCCACAGACGCACCCTTTCTTGTCCGCACCACACACCGACAGCTATACAGCTTATCAGGATGGACGCAGAGGATCGTATTGGAACAGCCACTCTAGTAGAGTACACGCCGTAGCTAGAATGTATGCTCCTAGTCAGTACAGTATTGGTGGTGCGGCTACGAAATTCTCCTGCCCCCCGAGTCAGTTCCTCACTACTGCGCATAGACTAGAGTTCGAGCAAAGTCTGTTGGCACGCCAGTAGCTAGTACACATGTATGCTAATTGCACTTTTAAGAAGAGAGGAGACATTATAGGCTTCCGAGAGAACGAAAGTTGTCTACTCTCGCCACCTGGCTGGTAGCGGAGACTGTTGTTTCATCATCTAGTACGTGTTACAATCGCCAAGATCATCATTACCATGATCATCCTGTCCCCGTAGTAACATCACAAACTGTTGGGAGCAGCACTACGATGCAGAGAACAGGAACAGAGCCTGGACAAAGTACTCCTGTCCATGGTAATGGACAATACGAGTGGAGCTAGATATCAGGGACACCCGGCTAGCCTCTCCCGACGTTGACATAGATGACACAAAGTAAAATCTAGCCAGATACATTTACCGGATATCCCAGGCGCGACGTGCATTATTCCACACGCGTGCTCTGTGAAAACCAAAATCCTGCACAGAGCACGTGATCCGTCTACGAGCAGAGAACCACAGATAGCCAAAATGGGAACCGCCAGCCCTTTTTGGTAGACACGAAAATTCCGATCTTGTTTACCGGTACAACAGCTACGCAAGCAATACGTACGTCGAATAACCATGCGGCACTCGAAATAACATGAGATGGCGCATTGAAACGATTATCACGATGGACCCCCCTTTGACTCCTACTGGATGCTGCACAGCTTGTTGTTGCAATTGTAAACATCAACAACATCAACAACAACCACCCAAGACGCAAAATAATAAAATAACACCACAGCCGAAAATGATCTTTCCACCAGCAATCCTTGAACGACAAACGAAACCAGAAGAAATGGTCCCTCTTCCTGCCAACTTTCAGCCAGGACCGCACGACGTTCTCTGCTGCAGAGGCAAGGTCGCTTACAATCACCCCGGAAACCTGTATTTCCGAAATCTCATTGCAGACTATCTGTCCAAATACCTAAGGTGTACCACCAAGTTGGACAAGAGCATGGTGGTGATTGAAATAGTAGATGAAATTCGCAAGCTGTCTCCCGACGCGGGATTCGTCAAGTTTTGTAAGAAGAAGGATTGTTACGTTGAAGTGGGGGACAAGAAGGCACGCGAGAAGGTAGGTCACGCCCTGCGAGAGCTCATGAACACTAAAAATAAGACCAAGGACAATCCATCCACGTGGAAACACAAATCAAATACTAATAATACTACTCAAGAGGAGGAGGAGGGGGTACCGAAGAAGCTGCGTCTTGACACACCAAAGCCACCAGTTCGACACTATCCTGCTCTCATCCCGCTATACATTCCTACAAAGCTGACCAACAAGAGCACCAGCGCGTGTTTTGAAAAGTCACAACCACCACCTTATTTGAAAGAACAATCATCAGCATCATCATCTCGCCAACAACCATATAATCCCACAACCCAAATCCTGCCTAAATGCGCCAAGTGCATTTCTTCTACTACAAGGACGACGATTACGAGCAGTGCTGCTGTCGTCGAAGAACCTCCACACAACCAATCATCATTGTCATCGCACGATATCCTGCCTGACAATTGCATGTCAGGGGGATCGCCCAGCAGCAGCACAACAACTAGGGGAGGAGAAATACCCAAATTTGATAGTTTGGGAAGCACATGCTACATGATCTTTGTGGAGAAGCGACCCGAGTCGAGATCAGAATAGAGAAATTGGGGATTTGTGTTGGGTTATTGCATTGTACTACAGGTAGAGATTGATCACGATATTCTAAAACTATCTCTCACAAAGAACGTACTGTACGTTTGACACGAGAGCTCTAGATTTACAGCATCAGGATGACCTGCAGCGCAGAAGTGTCCGAAAGTGCTGCTCACACAATGCCGTCTTTCTTTCCGTGGGAGAAGTGCTGCTTGTCTCTCGAAACCTTGACAAAATCTGAACCGTGTGTTGCATCAGAGAACACACACAAGCTTCTCCCAAAACTATGTGTCTGTCCTGCAAGCAGAAGAAGAACTGCTTTCAAGTGGGTCCTTTTTAAAAAGGGTGAAGATTAGGGATGTCAAGGCGCCTCACTACTTCTCATGCCCTGAGCAGCGTTACATTCGGTGCTTCCCAAGTTGAAAAACGACCACTAAGAAGACGGCGTGTAATGACGGACCACCAAACGAACAACTCATCGAGCGAGTTCGTATAGGGCTGACTCGAATCCTATCCAAGATTTCGGTTCTGTTTCAGGGTGATAATCAGTTCATCGCAAATAATCAGTCAACCAACTGACTTTCACCGTTTCTCTGTCGTCGGGCTCTATCCAGGTGGCCGTCGGTGAACTAACTTCGGTGATTCAATCCAAGATGCACTACACCATACTGCACTGCTCGACAATACGTGAAAGTAATGTATATAATAAGATCTACGCTATGCATAGGCGAGAAGAAACCAAGCTACAGAAGTTCGCGCCATGTCTGTCTAGCTCGACTACTAGAGCGAGGTGTGTAGTCTAGTCTCCCCTTGTTGGAACCGGTTGACGGTGTCAGTAGCTTGGTAGAATTGATTCAAATTTTGCTGAGATTCCTTCACGACAGATTCTGTTCCCATCCAACTTCAACAAACTGCCGCCAACAACGCCAAAGATCTCACAACCAACTCCTTCCAACAAGCACATACATCAACATAATATAAACAATGCCAGGAGTACAAGGTCGTGTTGCACTCGTCACAGGTGCTTCTCGTGGTATTGGGTTGGTCACCGCTCAGCTGTTGATCGAAAAAGGTGCGAAAGTCATGGCAGTGGCCAGTGTCAAGTCGATTGACGCCTTGAAAGCCAACTTTGAGCACTACTGTACGGCTGACTTGTCGACACGAGAGGGGTGTCAGGCTGCTGTGGATGCCACGCTTGAAGCATTTGATCGTATCGATATACTCGTGTGCAACCATGGGATTGGCAGTGCCCATGAAACGTCCCTCGAAACGACCGATGTGGATGCTTTCTTGAAGACTATGAAGACCAACTTGGAAGGTCCCTTTTATTTGACACGCTTTGTCTTTCCAAT
>JAVCKV010069166.1:0-21962 GCA_032274145.1 Herpochondria borealis | reverse complement strand
GAGGTAGCATTGTTGTTGACAGAGTGACGAATCTTGGTGAGGCTCGAGCTCTAATCAAGTTTCCCAACATCAACCTTCCTAGTGGTGCTGTCGTCACGAGCGCCACGTTGCGACTCTTTACCAAAAATCCAACATCAGCTACAGGAGCAATTTCGGCATATCTTATGAGTACTATTTGGGATAACAACAGCAACTGGGCCGCTGTGAGTGGCGGTGTGAATCTCGCCAACGCTCCACCGGTATCGTTCTCGTTCGCGCCATCAACAGATGAACAAAATGAATTTGTGACTGTCAGTCCAGCTGAGATTCAAGCTTGGGTGGATGGGGCAACAGCGAATGAAGGGTGGGTCATGGTCTCGGATTCATCCAGTAAGTACACAAAATCAACGGCAAGTTTTGTCAATTTCTACTCTCACCGTTCCTGTTGCAGACAATTATAAGTTTCGATCCATAAACGGGAGATCGAGCGAGCGCCCATACCTCACTGTCACCTACAACACCTGCGCCTAGTCACGGCAGTGTTGAAGCCAGAAGCCTTGGCAACGGTTAGATTAAACGGTGTATGCATCAGAATAGACTGTTTCTCACCAAGCCATGTTGGATCCGTTGCAAGTTCACGTACGACGTAGCTTAATTGGAAATTGAATCACCTTGCTTGACTTTCTCTATTTGTATTCTGGATGATATCAGCAGTATGGCCTGCCTCAGTATGGATCACTGCGTGAACTGCGACCATTTTGCTGTCTGTCACAAGGTGGGCAGTCAGAGTAGCGAAGTGACCCAGCAAAATCATCAATCCTCACGTTCCGTTCTGGTGCCAAGCAAGTTGGTGCTGGTCTCAAGTCGGGAGGCTGGCTGATTGCCCATGAATCCTGCAATTCCAAAATCTAGTCTGGCTAAAGGTGCCTTACACACACCGTAGTTATATGACGAACCCAACCACGCATACTACAGGTTCATCGCACCACATCATCATGGTTCACATTTCTCTCACCTCCACGACGCTGAGCATAAAGTCGCACAAACGGACTTTTCCGTTGCTTCCAGCATGCTCTTCCGTTGCTCGAAGTAGACGAATTTGCCATCCACGCCGAAACCAATCAGGTCGATGGAGAGCTCCTCACAATGGTTGTGTTTGAAAGTGAATCGGATATGCTAGCATTTCATTATGCTGGTGGTGACGATTCTTCCTCGTCGCGACAGTCGAAGCGGTCAACAAAACGGTCGACACGAGGAAGGAAAGACTGCATCTACCATGCGTACGAAGCACAGCAGTTACCTACTTGGGAGGAAGTGTCCGTATTGCTGGAACAGCAGGGAGTGAAGCCATGAAGAAGACAGTGCAGAACTCGCAGATACAGTGAGGGAATAAGTTTGGCCTTTACTAACACCGTCCCTCACAGACCAAACAGCTGACTCAAGCACCGACGCGCGACATCAAAGCATAATACCTACTATTTATTGTAGTTCCTGCCTCACTGTGCAGTTCCTGCCTCAGTGTGTAGTTCTTGGAGGTGGTAGGATCAGAGTTTGCTGTTTTTTTACTTTTCGCCCATGCTGAGAAATCATTCAATACCATACACTTTAGCGTACATATAGTAGCCTCAGACGGGGTGCGGCTACCCGCGACCATTTTAATTCAACGATTCCTGTCCTCCTCAAGTTGCGCGAAGGAAGTGAGCGCAGTGAGCAGCAAGTATCGCGAGTTTGCTTCTATCCTTGCGTGCTGCGTTGTCGGCTTGTCGGGTACACGTAGTTTTCAAAACACATTTGAAAACATGAAGTTTACAATGGTTGTTGGTGTAGCATCGGAGATGGAAAGCCATGACGGGAAAGTTGAAATTCTGAGAGACGCGTATAGTTCTCAGTACACTTAGCTTGCCACTCTGTCATTCCTCCTACGTGCCCGACTGCTGTCCACTGTAGAAGCCTTCAACGAGCAAGCTTAAGACACTCAAGATACTTCACGACACGCGAAAAACAAAGGTGCTCTGCATCTGTGAGTCGATACATCGAACTTTCCCGCCAGCACCAAAGACTTCAAAAGTCACTCATCGTACCAATCTCTTACTCGTTTCTACTCCAAACCGTGCAAACTTCCTTGTAGTTGTACTGGTAGAGAATGCTGCAGACGTAGAATACCCACTCCGTTGTAACTGCTGCGCACCAAGTTTAGGCAGCGGCGGGTGCAATCGACTCTTTGTAAGGGCTTCCTCAAAGCGCCCCTTGAGCAATTCAAAGGGTTCCAATCCAACAGCTATTCGTAGCAGATTGGGTTGGACATTGTACGCCATGGCAAAGTCAAGTTCGTGATAGTGTGCCAGTAACGTGTAGGGACACATGAGCGTAAAGTTTGTCCCGAGCGAAGGACCCTTGGAGACATTCAATGCATCGAAAAAGGTGCGTTGACAAACGTGCTGATCCAACAAGATGGCCAGCAGTCCGCCGTAGCCACGGCCTGTATGGACTTGCTGGTAGAGTTTGGTATATTTGGGATAATACACGGTCTTCACATCACTGTGATCTTTCAGCCAATCCGACAAGCGTTCTGCTGTATCATTGATGACGGCATTGCGTTCCACAAAGTCTTGTGAGTTGTGGTACATGGCCCAGGCATCTGCTACAAACAAGCCGCCATTGTCTTCCTTGTACTGCTGTTCCAACGTGGCTTGTAACTGCGCCCCGGTCTCGGTGTTGGGATTCACCACCAAGCTTCCCGCCATGACATCGCCGCGGCCTGAAAAGAGCTTGGTCAGAGATGTGCAAATTGCATCCGCAGCAGTCTCTTTGTGGTCCAAAAGGTTCACATTTTGAAAGTTCCCAATCGTGTCGTCCACAATCAAGGCAAAATCATGGTCAGTGGCCAACTCGCGCAAACGACGGACATTGGGAGTGCGCAACAGTGGGTTGCTGGGTACTTCAGTAAAGAGAGCGCAATACTCCTTGTGGTGTTTCTTGGCCTCTAACATGGTTTGCAACTTGTCCAAATCACCCTCATCGCCTTGTCCAAAGAATTCAACACCACCAGGACAGAATTCGGAGCGTGAACATAGCTTTAGAGTATCGAGATAGGGGAATCCAAACACGATACTCGTTCCTCCTCCATCGTTGCTGCCTTCAGTTCCTGCCGTCTTCAATCGTTGACTCGATCGCAGTGCCATGTAGATCGATGCCATTCCTGATGGGCTCAAATGAACATGAGAGGGTGGTACTTTTGTTAGATTCGCAATGCGTTCCTTCAACTTGTCATAGACAGTAGGACATCGATTGTCTGCATGGTACTGTACGATTGCTCCTCCTTCAAAGGGGGGCGTCACGTGTTGAATCTCCACCTTCAACTCTTCCAACGCCACTTGTGCACGTCGAGACGACACGATTTCGCCAGTGTGTTGCCAATACGCCTTGGCTTCTGTTCCCGCCAGTGTTTCGGCTGGAAACAAGACAGCTTGAATGTCACAGGGAAGGTCAATGCGAGTAATGCGCTCATCGTTGTTGTCGTTCAGACTAGTCGTGTCTCCAGCAGTGTTTGTTGTTGTTTCTTTTCCATACAAGGCTTGTTGCAAGAACGCTTGACATCTCGCAGCAGCCGCAGGAGAGGGCAGAATGAGACAATCTTGATGATCAGAACCATGTGTATCTACTACATAATCCATGAGCTGGAGAATATAGGGGTGATAGACAAAGCGAGGGTAACCACAAGTCAGTTTGGATGTGACTCTTGGGTCCCCTTCCTCGTAGCCCACAACAGAAGACCATGTGGGGAGTGATACAGAACACGCATGTTCGTCTAGAGGGAGCGGTCGTCCGAGAGGTTCAGCACAATTGGGTAGGAGATTTTCGTCTGGATCATCAGGGGGCGGAGAGGAAGCAGTCGAAAACATGCGGAGTGGCTTGCGTTGTCGTTGAAGCAATTGCTGACCTCCTAGAAAACAGTTCATGGTTACAATGGTTACAAAGGGAGAGAGAAGGTGCGGGAGCTACTGCGACTCTGGGGGTTTACAAAGGAAAGCAAACGGCGGTCTCGCCAGGTACACGTCTGAGAGATGTGATGCGAACGTACTGAATTTTGTGTCATATCTTCAACACAAACATCATGAAAAGGCCTTTAGAAGTCGGCGCGGTGGCAAACATGCGCGAAGCGCCGAGTTCGCCGCGCTCTTTGTGCTCCAGCAAAATTCCAGATTCCCCCAGGCAACTACAAAACTAATTCCAAACCAAGATGCTGCCACCGTTCGTTGTACGCTTTTCGCAGCTCGACCATCCAACCAGGAGATTCAGTTAGATTTATTAAAAATTAGAAGGCAAAGAAGCTATCAGGGTCGCAAAATCCGTGCGAGAACAAATGATCTTTCTCGCCACGCTTCACACCTGATACACTGGGCTCAGTCTAGCCGGGATTTCAGCAAGACGCCAACTGTCATCGTCGCTTCTTTCCCCTCTTTTTCTTGGCAGGCCGCGCCTTCTCGCTACCATCACCTGATGTTCGCTCCTGCTGCTTTTTCGTTTTACGAGTTGCCACTGCTGTCAGCGGGTCTTCGGGCCAAGGATGTTTCGCGTACCGTCCTCGCATCTCCGCTCGTACTGAAGGATAGGCTTCCTTCCAGAAGAATGGTAAATCTAAAGTTTGAGCAAGCGGTTTGCCAGCCGGTGAAAGCAATGAGAGTGAAATGGGCATTCGATTCGAAGAAGGGCCAATACTGGGAGAGTCGACAGTTCCAAAGAATTGCTGGAGCTTAGCAGACGCCATGGGTGTCCCTGTACTGGTATAGCTCACGGGGATACGAGTCCCATCTGGAGCGGCAAGATGTGTCGGATAATCACGTTCAAGCTCTTGTTGTTGAGCTGGTGTCATACAACCTTGCAACGCCTCCAACAGACTAACTTTCTTCAGAGACCCAGATGCAGCCAGCCATGGTTCTACAAGCTCTTCCAACACGAACGCCTCCTCGGCTGTTCCGCTACCAGATTCTTCTGCATCTAGGGCTGAGAAGTAAGATGGCCATTCAGACGAAGACGAGCTCAGTTTCTGAGCAAATCGGACTCTTCCTCGCAAGTCTTGAATCAATTTGCGTCTATCAGGCGGCAGTGATTGCAGAAGGGCTGCATTAACCCCACCCAGACTCCGAATGGTCTCTCGAAGAACCTTCGCAACCTCTTCTGCACCTGGTGTAGGAAGAGGATTCGAGGAAAGCTCGAGCGATGATCCCACCATGAGTACACGCCGTGCCCTGACTTCATGACCACGACTAGGTACGGTGAAGACCACGTCACGCTCCACTGCCACTTCCAAGAGAGCTTCCTTGGAAATAGAGCAGAAGCCTCGAATGCGAGCCACGCCATCGTCACCAGTACTCGTATCCACAACAACAACATATTCAGAAGCATCCCGTATCCCATCGAGTCGTGCGGACCGACCGAGAGACAACATATACGTCGATCCCCCATAGGAAGCATCGCTCTTTCGTTCTGCCACCAAGTCAACAAAGCCTGGCAGCAATGCTCGGCCAAGAGATAGGGTAACATCCTGCACGGACAGCTTTGAGTCGAGAACATCTTGGACAGCATCTCGTGCAGCTTCGCTGATGCGGGTTGCATATTTTAGAACCTGCTTCGCGGAAGATCCTTCAAGGAGCTCGCGGACGCGTGGGGCTAAATCGGGGGTGCTCCCCCCGCGAACACCAACGTCATCGTCTAATAGGTAAGCAGCAGTCACAGCTGCCACCAGAGTCGACTTGTTGGATGCTGATCTGGCAATGGTGGTTGCGATTCGGGGATGCGTAGGCATTCTTGCAATCTCTTGTCCGTGTGATGTGATTGGAAGCCGATCTTGGCTGTTCTGCTCTATTGCCTGAAGATCAATCAGAAGTTGGAATGCTTTTTCCAAGGAAGGTTCATCAGGTGTATCAACAAATGGCAGGTCATTCAATATTTCAGAGGTCGTCGAGCATCCCCAGTCTGACAACAGTAGTGCTGTTGGTGCAAGGTCTGTGCTCTTGATTTCTGGTGGTGATTGCTCCGAGAATCGATCCTCAAACTCTGACTGCGTGTAGATACGAAGGCACATGCCCTTCTGTACTCTACCAGCTCTTCCTGCTCGTTGGGTAGCCGAAGCTTTTGAACATCGTGTCGTGACAAGTCGCGGCATTCCCGTGTCGACATCGCAACGAGGTTCTCGTCGCAAACCTGAATCAACAACACATGTCACTCGTTCCAGAGTGAGGGATGCCTCAGCAATGGGTGTGGCAACAATGACGCGTCTCCTGGCATCAGGCGATGGATAGATGGCATTGTCCTGTTGGTCCTTTGGTAGAGCTCCATACAATGGTAGAATCTCGGCGTCAACTCTGGCTTCCTTTAGTTTCTGCACCGTTCGACGAATCTCAGCGACGCCTGGTAGAAAGGCGAGGACGTCACCTTTTGCTGGCGCACCCTGCAGTGCAACCTCAATGGCATCACACATAGTGTCGACTAGCAACGCTCGATTCGTAATAAGTGCACCCAATGGTTGTTGCTTTATGGACGAGAGTTGATTCATCCATTGCACCTCAATTGGAAACTGTCTGCCGTCACTTCGAACCACAGTACACTCGTCCTGGCCTCCAAGACACCGAACAAGCTTGCTTCCAGTACTCTCCTCGTCCTCTGTGTCATTTCCCAAGAGAGTTGCCGACATGACAACAATCCCCAAGTCGGGTCGCAGTTGCCTCTGGGCTTCCACAGACAGCGCCAACGCTGTATCTGAATCCACACCGCGTTCATGAAACTCGTCAAACACAACAATATCTACTCCCTCCAACGATGGATCCTCTCGTAGCTTATTGAGTAATACTCCATCTGTCACAACAGTCACTCTTGTTTGAGAGGAAAGACGAGCTTCTCCTCGCATGGCGTATCCCACAATTTGACCTGGCGATTGACCCAACATGCTGGCCATGCGTTGCGCTGCAGATCGAGCTGCCACGCGACGGGGTTCCACAACAAGGATATTATTCTCGTGCTGCTGCTGCAAGAGCGCCAGAGGAATGACTGTCGTTTTTCCAGCACCCGGAGGAGCCTCCAACAACAGGTTTGGACGATCCGCGAGGCTTTGACGAACTTGGGGCAGAACCTCCATAATGGGCAAATCTACCTTGAGTGCCTCATCTAACTGTTGCTCCAGCTTTGTTGACTTGAGAAGAGAGATAGTTCGTCGGTGATAGCGTGGCCCAATGGTGAACGCTGAACAGTTACCAGCCATAAGTAGTAGGCCATGCAGAAGCAGCAAGCATGATCGCCTCTTCGCCATGAGCACTGGTTTCATCACTAAACCCACTTCCAAGTGCGAATGCGGACACTTTTCTGGATCTCCGACTACGTGTAGCCCTTCACTCAGTGTAACATAACGATCTAATGAAATGAATAAACCAATCGACGGCAACTATGTTCGAATGTATGTGATGCGTCATCGTCAAAATACTGGAACATCGCTCACAAAATGGCTGCTGGCGAAGGCCAGGCGTTGTTAGTTCATCATATACTGGTACTGTGTATTGGCCGTTTCTTTACGGAGTTTTTTTCAGATTTTATTTTGGGGGGGCAAATTATCAAAAATAAAAGTCGAGGGCTTCTTACGGGTACAGTAGGAATATGCCCAAATGTGAGCCGCCAAATTTCTAACCGGCTTAACAGCGCTATTTCTATCGTGGCTAAGATTGGGGATAGGAGTCAGTCATGGAAGTGATATTTACAACTAAATAACTAGTAATATGACCTGCATGTATTATTATCAACATACAATTCATTTAAAAGGTATAACTAACCAGTCCCCAGAAATGACCATTTATGATTTTATATACATATACAAATCTATATAAAACATTAGAAAATAGCCCATCCGGAGAAGCAATCTAGCTCATCAATGGCAATCCATTAATAAAGTCCGAGCACCATTACAGTCTCCTGGAAGGCACACTGGGCAAGGTGAATGGGGGGTTATATTACACAAGCTCCTTTGCTACGGTGGAGGAAAATGGAATTTTGGACCAACAAATTTCACACCACTTTCAAGGACTAAAATACGCTTTCTACTGGTAGCTTGTGTAACTCCAGGGGCTCTTTCAAATCCTCGTAATGGGCTCTTTCCAAGGGTATTTGGCTCGAAAGTTAACTAGCTACGAAAAGTGGATTTCTGGAACATATCATTTTTATATACATTTGTATATATATATAATCATAAATGGCCGTTTCAGCGTTGTGTTAGTGAGGCCTTAAGCACCGTGACCTCACCCCTTAAGTACGGAATCCCAGACTAATCCGAAGTTCTAAAGAACAAATTATTTACCAAGTTTTCCGCCAAGTTTTCTCAGAATTCTAAGTTTTCTGCCTAGAAATTTTGGGAAAGGCTGCCAGCGCACGAGTTCTGATCTACTTAAAAAATTGAATCGGATGAGGGGGAGGAATTACCGGACATTACTAGTAGTTGTGTATGTAACAATGGTACTATCTTGTCGTAGCGAGTTCGGACAGCTGATTTGTAGAATCGCATGATGGTGGTAGAAAATTGGAATATTGTGATATGAATTGCACGACCTATCTCACTTATTCGTGGACTGGTGAATCGTGCCCAAATTTGACTACTTTGTGAGCTCGTGCTAAAAACTCATACTTTTCTTGGCAGAATTCTTAGAATTCTGCCAAAACTTGGCAGAAAACTTAGAATATCAAGTTTACTGAGCCTTCAGTAAACGGTCATTTCCGGGTGCTTTTAACGAAGAACGCTTTTGCTTACCGAAGAACACTTTTGCTTACTGAAGAGCCATTTTGCTTACCAAAGAAACGATGACCACGGTCATTTTACCGCAGAGCCGTCGTTTTTACCGAACAGCAAAAATTATCTTCTTTGGTAAGCAAAAGCGTTCTTCAGTAAGCAAAAGCGTTCTTCGGTAATCGATTATTGCTAAAAATGTTACAATTCTTATTGAAATAGAAAGCTGTATATGAACATATTTCATATCGATGTTCATGTACGTATATACACTTTAGGCTAGGCTTAAATCCCGGCGGCGATTATTTATAGCCACGATTGGCTCGCCAAACCATACTGTAGCCATGTTTCATTACCAAAGAGACGTTTTGGTTACCGAAGAGACGTTTTGCTTACCGAAGACGCAAAATGTTCTTCGGTAAAAACGTGAGCTCTGCGGTAAAATGACTTTGATATTAAGACAAATATATCAAAAGACATCCATTGTGGCCCAGAACATGTCTGAAGACAATCACGAGGGCTGGTGTCGAAAAAATCCAAAACAACCGGTTTACCGCAGGCTCACTTGGTACTTTCTGGATTCCTGTTATGTAATTCCTATCTTTCGGATGGCATCGGTCATTGCAGTTTGGACATTTAAAGTATAATATTCAAGATTATAGTTTTATATATACATATGAGGATATTGTTTCTCCATTTTCTAAATGACTTGCTAAAGGACAGTCGCGTTGTTTGAGCATTCAAAACCCGGTCTGACACTAGATCAAATTTCGCGAACTCACTGTTGTTCAAGTTGGTCATGTCGTCAGGCCACCAAGACACTGTGAGTTCAAAAGTAGAATGTGGCGTGCCAGGCATTAGATTATTGCATCAGTTGGCCGTACTACTGTGCCTACTGGCTGGGAGCTCAACAGAGTAGCCCTCTTGACTTAGGCTGGATCAGATTGGGTTCCCCCTGTATGCCCATCACAAACGGACTGCGTCATCACCTGCATTAAGGTGGTCCAACAGCACTCGTACGTTTCCGGGTTCTTTGTCACTTTTGCATACCGCGCACTAGCAAAATGCGCGGTAAAACAAATATACTGAAATATTCTGACCAGCTAACCCGATGGGATGCTAACCTTCTAGGAATGTATCAGAGGCACTTGTACCTCATAGACAATCCACGCAGAATTATCATACGAGGTAACTTTGTGGGGGTCCGCGTCAAGTGAGGGCTTTAGTTTTTTAGATAGAGCCTGCCAAAGTGGCGGACGACGAAAAATTCGAGTCTTTTCAGGAGAGGGCTTGTACTTACAGAACTAAAGCCCTCACGTGACGCGAATCCATACAAAGTTACCTTGTATGATAATTCTGTGTGGATTGGTGTAGGTAAGTAATGCTCCAAAATAAAATGTCTAAATGCTCAACTATTGTGTCAAAGATGAGTCTTGTTCAGTCACCAAGCCGGCGATTATCGATCGGAATTTATGACGTGAAAACAATCGGCGACGAGCTTTTGACTATAGTATTGGTGACCAAGTTTACAAAGTGATGGTCAAGTCAAATAAGATTGGCAAGACGTTGGTTTCACGAACGACAGGTCCCTTCCGTGTCCTACAGATTCATACGAATGGAACGTTGACGATTCTACGACATCCAGGTTTGACTGACCGCGTTACCATCCGACGACTACAGCCAGCGTTTTGACGATGAAGAGGGTTTTCATCCCATGTTGGGATTTCCCTGCTTCCTTTTATTTTTTTTATTTTCCTTGCTCTTGGGGTTTTGAAAAGCCTCCCGATCTGGTCTCCTTTTGAGGAGAAGAGCGAAACAGCGTGAACTGGCTCAGCCGAGCTGTCCGGGGTTCAGCCGTTACGAAGCACTGTTATTCTGTTAGCTCTCCGGCTGGCTCACCAGTTCGCTAGTTTAGACAGATCCTCTAATTTTAGATACACACAATTCCTTTCATCACTGAGCTGTTGCACTGCTACGAAATGACTAAATAATTCTGATTTAATGTCTATTGTTGGCGTTTAGATTTTCCAGCAGTAGGCGTACAAGCTGGCACGGTAAAAACCGGATGCACGAAATAACCGGTTTTTACCGGAAGCATACGGTAAATATGTGTTTTTACCGTAAGTCCAACTTCATGACAGTTTTTTACCGGAACTCGCCAATTTGTGTAACGGGAATGGAATTTGGGCTCGAGCTTTTTGGATCGGAAAGAAACTTTAAACCGTGATCCGGTAAAAACCGGTTGTTACCGGAATTAATGCATAAGGGTTCACGTCGAACATACCGGGGTACGATACCTGTATGGCGTTTTATCATGATTGCTCACAAACTCATCCATAGATTAAATTGTAAAGAATTTGACCTATGACTCATTACGTTATAGTACATGTACTGTACGTACACCGTACGTAATTCTTCATGTAAAAACAAATAAACATCCCAACCAAAAAAATCATCAACAGCAACGTCTCAACGTCTCATTCGACGTTGTTGTTGACCAAGATCAGCTAGATAGTACTTTTAACAGGCGCTGACATAGACAGTGTTCTGTTCTACTACCACATCACAAAAAGCAACAACAACATCATGGTTAGAGCTTCGAAACCCAGCGTTAGCACTTCGGTAGCAGCCACACGTATCGTTTCCAGGTGCTCCTTGCGCCGCTTGGCAATCATTGTTCTTGTTCTTGCTTGTGCTGGTTTTTGTTCACATATTTGGCCACTTCGTCGAGAACCATCGCAAACCTCAACACTAACAAGGTCAGGCAGCACCATCACCGACCACTCGCAATGTTCAAGTGATCTCCCAGTTGGGATTGCGAACATGGAGAAGCACGTTGAGAATCTTCAGAGCTGTCTCTTCAAAAGTTTGGAAGTGTACTCAACCAAATGGATGGAGATGCATCGCAGCACGATGGATAAATACATTTGGGTCAAGGATCCTTTGCACTGGTGGAGCCGTACGTATGAGTATGTATTTCATATCAAATACATTAATGCCGAACTGGAGCGCCGTTTCGCAGCGAACAGCAATGCCGTGCAAGTCTTGGATGCCGGGGCTGGCACTGATTTTATTTCCTGGTACTTTCTGGAGCAGTCGCCACAAGGGCGGGTGATCATGACAGCCGCAGACTACGACGTCAAGAATGGAAACAACCACGCTGAAATCAATGCTCGTTACACTGGCATCGGAAAGCCCTGGATGGCCACATCCTTTGTGTTGTGCCCCATTCAAAAGATGCCACTGGACGATGCCAAATATGACATTTTGTTCTCTGTCTCTGTACTGGAGCACACGGACAAGTATAACGAAATAGTCGCAGAATTTCATCGCGTCCTGAAGCCAGGCGGACTGCTGGTCTTGACATTTGATATAGATTTGGTGGATACGGGTGTTGTCCCCCCAAGTCGGGCGTTTAATTTGTTGGGCATTTTGCGCTCACACTTTGAAGAGGTGGGCGGCGCCGCCTCTCCTGCTTCCAGCCCGGAGGAATTTGACAAGTTGGTGCACGCCGACACTGTGGCCACGAGCGGACGCATCTACCAAGGAATGACAACGGAAGAGTGGACAAAAGTTCACAAGAATTGGCGCAGGGACACGATTACCTTTCACTGCAGTGTCTGGCGAAAGGCTGCAGCGTAGATGAACAAATGCCATAAAGCCCATCACGTAGTTCACATATTTGCAATCACCCAAAGCGCACGAATGAATAGTGGAAGAAGCGAATCATTCGAAACGGTCGGCATACGAACTCCGTGCTGCTGCTTTGCGTCGGCATAAAGGTTGTGGTAATACGCCTAACGACGCCGAGGAGTTGGCGAGCACGTACGGTTAGTTACCCCATCAATGGTTGGACGTTTCGTGTT
Organism: Herpochondria borealis; assembly: GCA_032274145.1. NCBI lineage: Eukaryota > Rhodophyta > Florideophyceae > Ceramiales > Ceramiaceae > Herpochondria > Herpochondria borealis. Next base: position 9,353 of record JAVCKV010069166.1, on the reverse strand, counting down.
TCCTACGATGACTAGGTAAGACTGACCACCTCATTTTGTTTGTGGCTTGCTCGCGGCGTACAGTACTCGCTAGTGCCAGTACAACAGCACGAGTTTTCGTTTTGTTTTCAAAAGGCGAGTCGCCAGGTTTCACTCACTGTTCGACTTAATTTGGACCTACCACATTAAGCAGAGTAGACAACATGGTGCTATATCTTATTCTCTAATATGTCGTTGCGAATGTCAGCCATCATATCATTCATATATTGAATGTTGTGTATCGTTGCAAGCGGTACTGCAAGTGGTTCATTGGCCTTGAATAGGTGCCATAGATAGGCACGATCATAGTGTTGACAGGTGCTGCAAGTACATTGGTCATCAATCTTGACACCATACGACTCGCGATACTTGCCGCTCTTGATTCGAATTTTGCCATTTCGGGAAAGTAGTGTTCCGTGTCGTCCCAAACGAGTTGGGTATGCTGAATCCAATGTATCAATACCCTTGACGACTGCATTGCGAATGCTTTCTTCGTCTGCAATTCCCAACAAGTGACGGGGTTTCAGTTTACGATCTCCTTCGTCGAATAATGGCATCATCCATTCCAGCAGTTCCTTCAATTCTTGTTTACCGTTTCCAAGGGAACCGCCAATGCCAAACCCATCAAACGGCAAAGATGTTAGATACTCTACGCTTTGAGTACGCAACTCTTGATCAATACCACCATGAACTACACAGTACATGGCTTGTTGCTGTGTATCCTTGAGATGTTCCTGGAGACTTCTCGCTTCCCATCGATGCGATCTGGCAACCGATTCGACTAGCTTCTGTCGATCAATGTGATAGGGGGGCAACTCATCGAGCGGAATTATAATGTCTGCTCCAATGTCTTTTTGAGCTTGAACGGTCGATTCGGGTGTCAATAGAAACTTGCTGCCATCCCGATAGGACCGAAAGGTTACACCGTCTTCCGAAACTTTCACGGCATCTTCTCCATGATGAGCACCGACGGCTCGTTTCGCATTCGCACGCTTGAGTTCTCCCTTGGTGGTCAATTCTTCATGAACACTCCCGTAGGCTAGACTAAATACTTGAAAGCCTCCGGAATCAGTAATAAAGGGTCGATCACGACGACCTGTAAACTTGTGAATTCCACCAGCTTTTTGAATCGTTTCGGATCCTGGATGCAACATCAAATGGTACGTATTGGAAAAGACGAGCTGCTGACCGGCTGCATCTGCATCTCGAAAGTCGACTCCCTTCAAAGCTGCATTGGTGGCGACTGCGACAAAGCCAGGAGTATCAATAATGCCATGCGGTGTATGAATGCGTCCCACGCGGGCTTGCGACTTTGTAGATTCGTGCAAAATTTCGAATCGGAAAAAGTCGCGGGGTTGGTAGGCCCAATCGGGAAAATCAGCAGGTTCTGGTAGTGGCGGCGGGGGTGTTCTCTTATCTTTTCTCTTCGATTTGCTCGTTCCTTCGTTGACTTCAGGTTGCGATGACATGCGAAGTTTCCCAAATCGCCGCAGAATGTTTCCCTCCAAGTGCACTTGTCGCAGAAGCTGTTTCTGAGGCAACGAGAACCCATTTGCCCCACGCGATATCATCATCATCAAGATCATTGTATGCAACAGGGATCGCATTGTCTTCGCTGGGAAGCACTGATGGGAGATCTTCTTATGGTCAACATTATTGGTCAGCACAAAAGTTGATGGCCGTGATGGGTCGCGCTAGTTTTTGATAGACAGTAAGTTCGTAGTATTCCGTTATGTACAATGTACCGTATGTAACTGTAATTGCACTGGATACGAGGCTGATACCGGCAGTCAGTCGCACTGGCATATACTTTACTGAATACGTACCGGTGCTGTAGATCAAGATATCAGTGAACCAGAAACGAAAAGAAGCCGATGGGAATGATCCATCCGCATCTTCTTTGCAGGTTGGGTACAGTGGTGCATTAGCCTGCCCACAAAGCAAGCGTATTCTCGAACATGCGCATTCTCTCACGGTTGATCCCCTTGTTGGGTGTGAGCTGCGTCGTCCATGGCTTCATTGCCGCAATTCCTACTACTGGTAGTAGACGACAAACAGTCTCGCCCTTGCATGCCAATGTTGATGATGTCGTCAACCGTCGTGACGCCCTGCTGGCACTCGGCTCGCTAGTGAGCGCTACTCCGACTCTAGTCTCTGCTGCCGTTACTGATGAGACCAATGCCTTTGCAAACACCGATTACGATTCATCCTATCGTGGACTCAAATCCAACCAAGCTGCATCGACAGCGAAACAAGCCACAGCCCAAGCTTCCGATGAAATTTCCTTCTCGGTATCAAAGGGTGATTTATCCAAAGGATTGGGTCTGGAACTGGGACAAGTCGAGTTTCGAACATCTTTGAGAGTCTATGTCAAGTATGTGGAACCTGGATCTGTAGCAGACAAACTGGGCGTGAAGAAAGATTGGGTGATTGTAAGCATCAACGGTAAGACTGCCGAGCGGACCAACGCCGAAGGCGTCGCCATTTTAGTATACCAGGCGTCCCAGTCGTTGAAGTCAGACGATGACACTATTGAGTTGTCCTTTCGAGATCCAAAGGCCTTTCAAAGTCAGCTACGCAACCTGGAGGAAGGACAAGAGGTCACGACTCAGGTCGCTCCTGCAGGTGACTCGACGAAACGCAATAACAATGGAACCCCCAAGCGAGGAACGCAAGTCACGACACAAGACGACCAGCGGGTGAGCGTGAGTCAGTTGGTGGCGCCCAAGCTGTGCAATAAACCAGCCGAGACGGATGATTTGCTGGAGATTTCCTATCTAGGTACCGTAGTCGAGACGGGCAACATTTTTGACGGATCAGCCATTAGGATCAATGGAGAAGGAGTTCCTGGAAGAGGAAATGATGTCTCACTATTCTTTGTTTTGGGCAAGCAACCCTTTGGACAATTCCCGCCAGGCTGGGAAGTTGGAATCCAGGGCATGTGTGTGGGCGAACGCCGAAGAGTCATTATTCCACCAGTCCTAGCCTATGGCAGCGTGGGCCTACCACGCAGAGGTATACCTCCGGATGCGACGCTGCAATACGACGTGACGTTGGTTTCTATCAATGGGCTTGCCTTGCCTCAATAACGGGACAGCCTTATTAATCAATTTGTTGACGAAGTAACCGCACAACGTTTTGGGAATCACACGAATGCCTCTAGGGGGCTTCGTTTCCGCCATAGTTTTGAGGACACATATCATGGACCGGTGAGAGATCAATCTTCCGGTGCTCCTTGCCGCCATCCTTCTTGCACAACGGCTTTCACAGATAGAAAATAGATACAAACTTTCATTCTGATATAGATATCTTCTGGCTTCAGCTTTGCATCTTGACTTGCCTGTGGTGCAGCAGAGCCCTCCCACGGCGTACCAGTTGATGCGGCGCCTCGTGACGCTGCTTTCTATTGTTGGTCTTGCAACGCCTCAATAACTACATCGTTGTCCTCTCTGCTGCTTTGATGGTCGATTTGTCGGCGAAGTATCCGTACAACGTTTTGGGGTTCACGAATGCCTAGTAGGGCTTCGTTTCCGCCGTGGTCTTGTGGACAAATATCATGGATCAGCGATAGATCAATCTTCCAATGTTCCTTGCCATCATCCTCCTTGCACATTGGCTTTCGAGACAGATAGGAAATAGATACAAACTTCCATCCGATATAGATATCTTCTGGCTTCCAGATTTGTGTCTTGAACACGCCACTGACCGTGTGACCGCTAATTCCAGTAAAGATCATGCCAACTTCGTAAATGGTCGGGTCCAAGCGCTCACGGATTTCCTCGGGAGAATTCCACTCCGCAGGCCAGCCACCCAGTTGGTCAATCTGCCGTCTCACGGAATTTTTCAGAAAGGGTGACTTTTGGTCAAGTAGATGCCTCACATACCAAGGCCCATTCGAAAAGTGCGGATGACGTGAGGGTTCCAGTTGCATTCCTCGGTACATGCGCTGCACGGTGGGTGCACCCGTCAAAGCATCGATCCCCTTTTCTTCATGCTGCAGGGCGTTGCCCTTGTCGTCCACAGCATCGAGACCGAAGGCTGTAGAGAACATTTTATTCAGGGGTTTCTTGTCCAACACTCTCACAGACATGACCACCCCTTTGAGCTCTGCATCTGTTATTTCTCCACCTCTATAATTACCCTTGTCGTTGATGACTCGGAATTGCAAGAAAGGAAACGACGTGAGCTCACTCCCCTCTCTACTCCCTTTTTCTTCTGTTTCATCCGTACTTCTTCCAACAGATCTTGCTCCAGGCGTCGAGTCTCGTTCATACTGCAAGCATATTGCACTGCTAAAGGTAACATGGGCTTTAGTCAGGTCTCGTGATATCTTTGAGAAGAATAGGGCACTACATAATCCAATGTATAGCACCCCGAGGAAGGCCTCCGTGGCAAGAATGTAGCGCATCACACGGCAATTTGAATCCGCAGGCACGCTTACAACTCCAAACCCGACCGTAGAGAGCGTTGTCCACGAAAGCTCAAAGGCAAGACTAAAGTTCTCATTGTGCTGCGAACTATAATGTGAGCCGTTGGAAGAAGGAGGCTCATTCATTCATGTGCTGGACCACTCACCTTTCCCTCAGTAATGAAGTCCCAACCTGGTATGCACTCTTCTCTATTTCGATTGTAGGCAGCGATAACCGCAGCGCGGATGATTACGGCGTAAAGAAAAATCAACGCAAAGAAAAAGACGAGAAAGCTGAGCATAGACCCCAAGTAGCTTGCCCGGAACGTCCAGACTACCCACTTGAACGCAAAATCGTTAAAACCGCGCCTGATAATACCGAGCGGTATCAAGCTACGCTCCTTTCTCGGAGGGATTCGATATTGCTCCACATCATCAGCTCCCTCTCCTCGTCCCCGGCAGAAAGCTCTTAGATTGTGCCACCATCTCTCCCGCGGGTGCATTGCACGACAGGTCTCCCTGGTTCGACGCCTCAAAAGGGGTCGCAGTCGAAGAGAAATCTCATGAAAGCCACCACTCGTCTTATCCCACCATCGTTCCAGAGTTGAGGCTTGATGGTTGTTGGTGGGTGGGGTGTGCTCACTGACTGATACTATCGGGTCAACGACAACTTTCTCGTTGTCCATGGTCAACAGTCGATGGTCAACAGCCAATCGGCAAATCACACAAGATGAAGTATTATATCAAAGCGGTGGTGTGCAATGGATCTCTTGCTCTTCGAACCTGCCGCATCAATACCATTGTCATCAGCAAGATCATTGACATTCACACGATATCTTTGATAAAAAGAACAGTACATAAGCTCGTCTTCACGCTAGTGTAGTATGGAGCCGCTACGGTCTCAGTGATGTTACGCTTCTCTGCAAGCAATAAGACTGATATCACATCAGAGTCTGTTGCAATAGAGTCCACCCAAGTCCGACATACGTTGGCAGTCTCTACCACTAGAAGGCGTCCACAGCTGAACATAGCACAATAGCTGAGACAGGACGCTAGCTGTTGGAGACAAGCAACGCAAAAGTTGTGGCTAGCAATGCATCTGCGCGTCGACGAATTATAATGGCAGATTCACAGCAGCAGCAGAGCGAACGGCCACAAGATGGAGGCGATGTCGTCCGTGAGGATTCGGTGCACCAGGATGATCACTCCGACGATGCTGTCGACGATGAGGTACTTGTAGATTCCTTTGATAGGACTGGCTTCAAGAGAAATGGATTATTTGTCACTTACGACCAGTTGAGTCGTCGCCCTGGGGAGGTTCGAGCCATGCACTATCACCATCGCATCTGGAGGAGAATTTCAACCATGCTTTCATGTCAGAACTGCCGCTCGAAGCAAGAGGGTCCGCCATCACAACAGATTCGAATTCCTCCCCGTGCTGAGAGATTCTCAACCTTCAGGTGGACTACACTGTGGGCGGAAGGCCTCACGGCGGCCCTGCAATTCTGGTTCAACAGAACCACTTTCTTCAATGTCATCATGTTTTACCTTGGAATCTACCTTCTCTTCATTACGATATTTGCCTTACTGCTTTACGGGATCGTCAAGGAAGGTTATCTAAGGTTTGGTTTGGAGTGTTGTACGGGCTTCAATTTTGACAAACCAACAGTTTCAGAGAACTTCGATATTATGCTTGAATTATCTTGGACAACTTTTTCTACAGGTCAGCATTACGTTCTTTTAGGGACTGGAATATGTATCATCATCAAGTCCTCACGATATTTGCATGTTCCCACTTCTTCTACAGTCGGATACGGTACTGTCAGTGTTCCGGCGGAGGAGGATTGTAGGTCGCTGAGGTACATTCTCGCTATCGAGGCTTTCCTAGGTATCTTGTTCGCGTCGCTGTGTGGAGCCGTCTTTTTCTCCAAAATTGTTCGTCTCACGACGCAAGCACATGTGACCTTCAGCAGCGCCATCTGCCTCCAATATGGAGCTGGGGTTACGGATGCGAAGGTCCGTGTGGGTTCCTTCCACGATGACGAGACGTCAACCACAAACTTCCCTGTACTCGAAATGAGATTGGTGAATGATCGTGCTCTTACTCTGGGTGGTGAAATCTTGTCTGCAACCACACGGTGCATCGTTGCAGCAACAGAGGAGATTGCACACGGTGATACAAGCTACCAGGCGAACTTGTTGCAGGACAACGGCGAAGACGAGACGTTCCGTTTCCAAGGCGCTCGCAGAACACAGAAACGAGTGTACTCAGACTTGGAGGTATCACCAGATACGCATCCCTTCTTTTCCCTCGGTGTGTGGTACTTGCGCCACTCTCTGAATCACCAGTCTCCGATTCTCAAAGAATCTGTAAGGAAACGCATTGTCGAGCTTGGAGGCTGGCCTGCTGACTTGGACTCGCCGACCAAGATCCGAGACTCTTTCTCAGAGAACGTGGATGAAATCCTAGTTACATTCAAAGGAACATCCAACTTGACGGCAGATACCGTCTTTATGAAGCAAAGGTATCGTCTGTCAGACATCTACATCGGATGGAGGTTCGCAGGTATGGTCTATATCGTGAATGGCAAACGCGATAGAACTGGCAGGGGGTTTGGAGTTGACCCGAAGCTTTTGCACGATATCATCCCAGCGTTGGGGGAAGAACACGAACCACTTGGGGGCTGGCGTGAGAGTGAGTAGTGGACTCCAACGAAAAGAGAGTTTCGGTGACCTAATGTTCAATGTATTATCAGTTTTTGTCCAGACCGTACCCGACCGATGCACGATTGGATTTTGATGCTTTGCTGTTACACACATCAAAAAGCCAAATTGATGAAAGTTGACCTCTACCGTAGCTCCCTTCCACGTTTTCCATACATTGACAATCGAGACTTGATGCTTGATTCAATTTCTAAGGAAATCAGATCATAAAAGGAATCATGAAGTTTGCTCTTCTTCTCTTCGTCGCAACCCTTTCGGAGGGTCTTAGTCAATCCTACAGCGAGGTGGCTCATCTGAATGATGGCAGCATCTTGGACCTCTATCCTGTATGTCGACGAAACGCCCTGCAAGCCATAGGCGATTATGGAAACCCCAATGGGGAACACTACTGTCGCCAGCTGTCAGCCGAACACCAACACCTCTTTGCAGTTGAGCTCACAAGATGCCACCTCCACACCACTGGAGATGAAGTCTTTGACGGACCATGCGAAGGAGTTTGCATGGATCGATTAACTGAGCGAGCCTTTGCTTCCTATACCCAATTCAAGATATACATCGAACAGTTTTGCATCAAGACAAACCACGATCTCATGTTGGAGAAGCAGCAAGCGATGGACGCGCAGTTGCAACAGACCGCACACCAGCTTTCATCGAGCTTCAACCACTTAGATGCCAACTTGTCCAACCTTATGACACATCAGAACGAAATAAAGGATGAAAATTCGCGTATTTTCTCATCGTTTCGTGAGGAACAAGGCCAGCTGCATGAGAAGGCGCTGGAACAACAAGACGCACAGACGAAGGAACTCCATAACTGGATGCAAGGGTTAATGCTGGGGCAGACCGAGGAAATGCAAATGCAGCGCCGACAACTCCAAGGCCTTTCGACAGCAATTGGAGATACTGCTGCTCAGCTGCAGCCCTTGTTTGGGTTGGATAACATCCTCACTTGGATCTCGAGTGGTGTTCAAGTATCCCACCAACTCATCTTTCTCTATTTCACGTTGAATGTGATGTGGCTCCTCACAATTCCCCGTTGCACTAGAAACTGCCGTCGAAAGCTGTGGGGGCTTGCCGTGATCGAATCTTTGATACTATGCCTGGTTCTAGCTGGGAAGCCAGATGACAAGGAGCAGGCGGAGTTTATCAGCACAACAAGGTCACTTTTCCAAATACTGTATGCCACGATCTACATCATCGCATTTATATCATCCTTCTTTTCTGGTCCGCCACCAAGCTCGGCAGAAACGAGACAACAGCAAGAGCTCATATTTGTGGCACAGACCATCCAAGAAACGGTGCAGAGATTGGACAATCAGCTCGCAGAACGCGAACGTCGTTCCCATGACTTTGAAGAGCGCCTAGTTCGGATGTTGAAGGGACATCCACATCATGAAGCAGATCGGCAACCGGGCAGAGGTATGCTACTGTCCCCGCAACACATTGTTCCCTCCTCTTCACCACCTACGGTGACGCCGTCCCCGCGAGAGCGTCAGGCCTCCCAACAGCCGCCTGTCGCTCTACCAAACCCAACACAGAACTTGCTTGATGCCCACTCCTCGCCCCTGTCCGCGGATGAAGATATTGACAGTTCAGAGCAGGAAGAAGACCAGGCTGACAGTATGTCTGTAGACCAGGAAGACAACCTTTGTGCCACCGAGAATAAGCGCAAGCGTGTAGGGGGAGAAAACGACGTCGTGGACGAGATGGAACCTCCTACTAAGAAGCAGCACCTCCCGACCACGTATTAATAACAACTTCAACAGGGCAGCCCTTCCGTATTTCTTGCTTTCTAGCGGAACAAACTTTACGGGGAAGGATATCATTATTTTGATCAGTAAATTTTCCCTTTTAGTGAAATTTGCATATCCATAGAGCATATTACCTCATCGCTGAGTGCCGTAGAATACGTGCTAGTCAACTCTACAGCTGCTGCGCCGCTTCTCGCTTGTCGTTTGGGTGCCGCGCCGCCAAGATAAGAGCACGGTCCTGATTTGAGAGATAATAGCCCGACACTGTCGTATGGCACTGTCTGTAAGTAATCTTGTCTACTGTATACCACTCTACTGAGCCGGTACACAGGAGCGTGTGTGTCGCGCGTCAAATACCAAAGGTTCCACATCACATACAAAATTTCTTGACACCATGGCAAGATGGGTGTTGCTGGGTATGCTGTTGGCTCTACCCCTCGTTCTGGCTTCAT
>JAVCKV010069055.1:0-21962 GCA_032274145.1 Herpochondria borealis | reverse complement strand
TCCACGCACGAAGAAACGCCGATCCGACGATCGCCCCCCGCCCGATTTGTACCCGACCGCAACAACGCCGCTCTCTTCCGCAATTAACGTCCACATCCAAATTCCTCCCATTACTCAAACCATGCTTCCAGTCCCGTCTTCGCCGTCCGCCCCTACTCACCCGCCTTGCTCCAAGCAAATCCCCTGCGGCACTCCTGCGGTCTGTCCGCACCATTCCCTAGACCCACCGGAGCGACTGGACGACTTCCACGTCTTCGCACCCTCGGCTCGCGCCAATTCCGCTGGACCATACGAACAAAGTACCGCCACATCCAGAACATCGAACGCAACCCATGCCCAGACCCGCGCCCCGCATCTGCCACGCCCGTCGCACCCGCCTTCAAATTCGCCCGTTCCCGTCAACACGCATCACCGCACCGCCCACCCCGCCGCCTCACGCCCGCACACAATCGAATCACACCCAATCTCGCTCATGCCACCGCAACACCAGCCCCAAGAAGGGCAGCCGCAACCGCGGAATATAGTCACTCTTCCCCCGCGCCTGCATCACCTCTCTTCGTACAGCGCTTTCTCCGCGCCACACCCCGTGGTCTTCGGGGCTGTCGACCCAGTCAGCCTGCTCACACCGACCGCGCACAACCTGGCCGGCCATGAGGTCCCCGTGGTTGCGACCCATCTTTCTGCAAACGAGCTGCAAAAAAAGCAGCTTTTGCCCCGATCGCCGCACGCGTTGCACACGCCGTCATCGCCAGCAGCGCTCTTCGTGCCGTCTAAAGACCCTTCCGGCGAGTGGCCCCCCATCCAGGACGAGCCTGTCGCGACGTCGCCCCCTCACACGACCGCCGTTTCACAGACCGCGCGACCAAAGCCGGACGTTGGATATGGAAAACCCCGCAGAGGTGGCGATGGCCGTGGTCCGTCGCTCATTCCGAAGGATATTCGAGATTGCCATGCCGCGCATGCACTTGCCAGTCCAACTGGATCGCGAGGCTATGTAGTCCAAGAACAAGGGCATGTTGAAGAGCTTTATGAACTGAACACGGGCGACACGCACGCGGTGGACCGCGTCGGATGCACCCAAGCATCACACACAAAAGTTCCAGACGAGAATCGGACAGAAGTCGCCCCGCAGCAGGGGACGCAGCCCGATACGCTCGCCCTGGGGTGTGGCACAATTGCGACCGGCGCTCTGAGCGGGAGTCAAGACCTGACTGCCCAAGGCCACAATCACGCGAGATCGATCTCAGTGCGGGTCGCCATGCCTCTCGAGATTCCATACATCGACGCAGGTGCGGGAGCGGTAGCAGTTGGCGGTACAGATGTAGACATAGGCAGTTCGAATGCGGACGGCGATGGGTTGGACCTGTTTCGCTGGGCTGAAGGACGCCGGGTGCAAAGCTTTCGGACCTCTCAGCGGCTATTGCAGAAGACGAAAACAGAGCTCCGCGAAACGGAATGGTCTGTGAACATGGGCCATACCGAGCAGCGCGGTTTGCTGGTGGAGACGGCCCGTCTGTCCAGTGCGCATAGCGCACTGCAGGCAGAGAAGAGACCGGAAAAGGTGGGAGAGGGCGCAACGAGCGAGGGAGCTTCAGGAAGAAGACCGCCAGAGGTGGACGTAGGGGTTGGAGTCGGGCAGCAGTGGACCGCGAGGACGTGGAGTGCTGTCGCGGAGACGGAGGCACTATTGCTGGGTGCTGTCATCGGGAATGAGGACAGACTGCCTGCGGAGCGCTTCTTCCACTCCATGCGGCAGCTCGACGCGCTAGTTAGGGTGTACGTCGTGCAGCGCGCTGATCTTTGTGTGGTCCGCGTCATGTGTGGAGCGCCTGGTTTGAACATAGCGACGGGTGCTGATGTTGTGCAAGGGGAGAGCGCGCTGAACGGGCTTGGCGTGGTGGATGCCGCCCTTCTGCGAGTTGCCTTGCAGACAACGGCGGTGAAGCGACTGTGGTTCGTGCGGGGTGGCTTCAACGAAAACGCGATGATCGTCCCCGTTTCGGGGTGCGGCCTGTCGGTTGTGGCGGAGTTTGCAGATTTTCAGAAATCGCGGGAGACGTCGTAGAGCTTTAAGAAGGACGAACTAAAACGATGTGTCATCACTGTATGGGCAGCGACCAGCTAGTGGCCGGTGCCTATACTCATTTCCCAGTAGACCAGAAGGGATCCATTATCCCGTGCGTGAACCCGAAATTGGCGGCTAATTAGTCTCTCTAAATTGCTAATAACCCCATAATCCACACTAAACCCCTAATTATCCCACTGACATAGCGACGGAGCTTCCTTAAGCCCCTTACTAGCTCCAGTCGGGGCGTCGCACTTTTTCTAAAATCTGTTGAAATACACGGAGTGCTACTCGTGAACTAATCTTCAATTAAATGTTGAGCATATACAGGAGAAATCTCATTAAAAAACCATGTGCCTGTTTGATCTTTTAGTCTTGAGTTCAATTTCATTTGTTTTTTGTACCCTCGCACTGGCGTAGTCGAAAAATTGGGCACTGGACTGTGCCCTGCTGCGACACTGTGAGTACGCTATGGTGCGCCCTAATCTAACGGTCGCCGATTCGCGAGGCGGTTTTTATCTGAATTGCGCCCGCCGGTACTGCACCGACCGAATTCGGACGTGGTTTAAGAAAATCTTTCAGGAAATAAAGCAATCCTACCGTATCACCCAGTGCATACCGCGCCACGGTCCACTTCTATGTTTCTTTTAAGCGTTTATACATGCAAATGTATATAAACTAGTCTAAATATTCTTGTCAATAGTCATACGTACATGTGTTAATGATATTCAGGGGTCAAAGCGAACTCTTGGTGGGTTTGAAGCTCAGTACGAATGGAATAGAACGAATATCCATCGTACTTTTCCATTTCTTGTTTATCCAATGATCGCATGGATTTCTATTCCGAACCAACAGTATACTGGCCGCTGTGATATTCCAAAGATAATTATAAAAATGTATGCAGTTGTGGAGAGTCGGACGCACATAAATGAGGATTATGGCGTAAAAGCGTTTGGCATCTCCAATTGGGGATGATGCAAGACGAAAAGGTGCCTGCATCTGAACATTCACAGACTCAAGCAGGATGACGCTTCGCATGGACATATGGGAGAGGCGCGAAGAGTACAGCCCATAACGCAGGGTGATCGCTCTGGGGCAACGGACATGAGATGATCGCAATATACCGCTGCAATCGACGATTGAATCGACGATTGAAAGAAGATATAATGATAGGATTGCATGTAGAAACCAGACGGGCGCGAATAGAGTGTATTTCATGGCATCGTTCGCAGAAAGATGTGAGGGGCTCAGAGGAGAAAGCAGACCCCGGCAGACGCCGACCACCATTGCCTTGCACTATCCAGCTTGTGAAAAGACAGCGATTCAGAAGCACCAGTGTTCGGAGAGAGGAAGTCATCCACTCAACTCAGACCTGTAACTATCACCAATGTCTGATCAGCAACCAAGAACAGTACTAGATAATGTGACAGAATTATGATTACAAACACAGCAAAGAACTAGTATATATCCATTCGAACGTACTTGAAAAGTCATTGCGGGATGTTTTATTTCTTTTGACGATCTTGGAGGGACCTTTGTATGAAATGATATCAATGAATATTTGATAACTTATTTATTGAATATCCATATTAAATATTAGATTATCTAATACTCGAACATTTCAATATATGATATTATCGTACAAGGGAATTTTCTCGCAAACCAAAAACTCATTCGAATGACCGTGATAAATTTTGTGTAAACATGAACTGCATTTTTCAAACCTTTGGTTTCTAATTGAAATTATCGAATTTCGAGTTTGCTATCCTTTAACGGAGCTTGGAAGCTATCCACTATGAATATTCAACTGTAATGCTTCAGTTAATGGAGTGTTCATTTTTCCATAGGATTTCATAGGTTTGATGAGCCAGGGATCCGAAATACATATTGAACATTTTTGTCTTGAAATCGTAACGAACGACGCTAACATCGCTACGGATCGAGCGACCCGTTACACCACTAAAAAGAAGTCAGTAAATCAAATAAATCTTTCGAATCAACAATAATTGTAAGCTCGATAAATATCTACAGAAAATCCTGACATGCCATTTTCATGATCTTTCCTTTATCAATTTATTCTCCCTCAGCTAATTTTTCAGAGTATCAGATTTATTTCACAGCCCAAATAAGTCCACTAAGGCTCAACAGAAATTCAATACATCTGTTGAGTAAAAACAGAAGGAACCGCCGAAGGAGGACAAGCCGTTTAAGCTGACGCGGTTGCGATCGAGGGAGTTCGAGAGACTTTGAACGCTCCTATTGGCTCCATTTTTGACCAGTAAGCCATGTGTTCTGTAAAGCTCGGCGAATTCAACCCCACCGAGCATGTAAATATCTAAATACAATCTCGCGGCCAGTGACGTTTTCAGCGTATCTGGCGGGATCCAAGACTAGGTAATTCGAGCGGGCATTTTTGTATGGTCAGTTAAGCCATGTAAAAATTCGCCCAGTCAACGTCTGCTTGACCCGTCCTGTTCGCCCAGAAAGGCCTATGGGACTCTACACTTTTTCTTCCCCTCCGCTTTCTCAAAAAAAGCAAACTCCACCACAACAGACAGGCCGCACCCCCAAACGGGGACAATCATCGCGTTCAATCTGAAGCCAACCCACATCAACTAAAATCGCTCAGCCGTCCTTGTCTGAACTGCAGCTCGCAGACAGGCCGCCTCATAGAGTTTAATTCCAGCCAGAGCGCTAGCCCCTTCCACAAAATTAGCACATGTCGCAACGTTCTGACTATATATTGCAGTCATGACGCATGCCATGCCTAGATCAGTTTACCGCACGGCAACCACCCTGACTAGTGCTCCGGACTGTCGCACGGAGTGGATAAATAGCTCCGCCGGGAGTCCGTCGTCATTTCCCATGATAGTTCCCAGAAATGTTTTCTCCGTTTCTGCGAAAACGCTTCACAAATTCGAATTTTGTAGCAGCTTGTCTGCATCTCCCCAGTCCACTCCGGCCCGTCTCCTGCCCGAAGCTCCCTCACTCGTCGCACCTTCTGCCAAACGTACCGCATTCCGCTTGGCAAGCAGTTCTCTTTCCCCATTGCGCATACGGTCCCTCTCGGCCAGCAGAAGACGCATTGAGTCGCATACGGCTCTCATTGACGGCTTCATATCGCATAATTGCGACCTCTTTTTCTGCCGGAACCGCCGAACGCTCCAGCGGCTTTCCTCACGCCAACGCTCGGTGGGGTCGAACAGGTCCAACCCATCTCTTTCCGCGTTCGCATGGCCAGCGTCCGCTTCCCTGCCGCCCAAAGCTTCCGCACCAGCGTAGATATGACGCTCCTCGAGAAGCACGGAGATCCGTACTGAGGGTGATCCGGCAGATTCCCCGCCTGGCCCACTCACGTCTCTTTTGGGCTCTAATCGCCCGTCGCTATCGTTCCAGGCTCTGAAGAGGGCCTATCCGGCTTCGTTTCCTCCTGCAGCGCGCTGTCTGTGACACAGGGGCGTATTTATGACTGACTGACTATGCCGAAAAAATTGGAAATTTAGACTAACTGACTGACTACAGGCAGAAAAAGTCACCTAAAAATAGTCACTCAATAGTGTCGTCAGGGAAATAAGATGTTTAATGCTCAAATGTATTTTTTCATTAAAAAATGCACTTTGAGAATCTTTGAACGTAATTGGTCATTTTGAATCGTGGGTGGCATTGTCCTTTTCAAACCGGCCATCTATGGAAGCAGGTTGACGAGTCGGCTGCACTTTGGCGACCAGAGGAGTACGTCGACAGCACGAATGACGGCGAGGACGAGATTGATCCTTCTCTTCACGGTGCTCGACGCGTTTTACTGTTCCATATTGCGGCTATTCTGGACGTCAATGAATGTTTCCTGGAGGCCATAGAGGAAAACAATGGCACGTCCCTCCTATTACAAGCTTCTGTACCGGGCTGTCGTTCGCGAGACGATTGAACTTGACTCCAACATGAACGACATAAGTGAGAACCTCCCTCCAATCATGGCTGTTATTCATAAGTCTATGATGACGCACAATTCTTCTGTGGGTCGTCAAGAGCCGGCAGAGGCTCTGCAGTACTGGAAGAAGTTGAACCAAAGCACGGAAACCATGATTAGTCCTCGACCGTTCAACATGGTTACTAGAGCATTCTTTTCTTCCCAAGCGTCATCTGCGCCTGCGGAAAGGTTATTCAGCGATTTAGGAAAACTCGAAAACGACCAAGCACAGTCCATGCTCTGTGGAACTCTGGAAATGACCGAGTTAATAAGGATTTTTGTGAAGAACGAGCTGAGCAATCTCTCTCTGCCTCAGATCGGTCTACAACATCCGGAAGCTGCTAATTTTCGCCGCTTGGCGCTTCGTATTGCTCGCGAGATACAGAAAATAGCCGAGAGCAACATTCGTTTTGAACAAAAATGTTATAGTGTACTTTGAATAGTTCGTGTTTTATATTCCCTGATTTTTCTATTGATTGACTATGAATGACTGACTAGAGCAAGAAAAAGGGTGACTATACGACTTAAAAGTTTTGGAACTAGTCAGTCAATAATACGCCCCTGCATTCAAGTGCCCGTCGTGATCGAAACCGTCCCATTTGTTACCACTCCATCCCTACCATCCCGTCTGTTGCTGTCCCTACAGTTTACCACGCTCACAGATCTGTCCCCAGGCCTTACACCCTTGGTATACCGGCTCCTCAGTCGTCTTTTATTAGATTTCGAGCTGTTGTTACTATTTGCAATACTACTGTAGAGGATATTGGTATACAATCTAGCATTTTTCAAATTAAAGCTTCCAAAAAACAGATTAATGGACTTCTTTTCATACGCAGCTGGACTTTTTTTCTAGTAAATATGTTTCTCCCGACTTAGAATCAACTACTCTTGGTTGTTTAAATTTCGAAATAGTTTTATTTTTTGCTACTTTTCCATACCCATTACGAACGAAGTTTCAAACTCCTCGCCGCTTCGGAGCGTAGGACTAAAATGTCTCAATTACGTTTCACCACAGGAGTGAGGGTTCCCAAAGTGGGAATCTCTAAACCCCACGTATTTAAAAATCAACTCCTAGCAAGTTTGTCCGTAGTTTTAAATACCTCGCTTTGCTTCGGACGACAAAATGGACTCCTGAACCAATTGCGATTACAGAAGAAGGAGAAGGCCCCTATTCTGGCCCCCCTTCGCCGGTGGGATCCTTCATTGGCGAGCCGGGTAGGAAGCAGCATCCTTCAGACCGGCTACCTGCCTCTCATATCCCTGATGAGATTCAGACAGCTGTACGAGGCGATACTGAGAACTCGGATATTGAAATACCAACACATTTTGTGACAGTTCTTCTATCTGATGGTGTCAAATATCAAAGTAATGATGCGTCGCAAAACTCGCCATTATCTCCATCTCCTTCATCAAAAAGATATGGACCCATAGAACATTTCCATATTTGACGAACGTTCGGTGTGGAAGCCGATTATTATCAAACGGGCGACGTTCTTTACCAGCTCGGGCCATCCGGCGCTGATATCCTTGAGCCTCCATCTCGAGTGGCAAAGATACATTCCGCTACCGACTGCACATGAAGGGAGATACGACGGAGTCGCCTGGACAAACAGCCAAAGCACTGGAGGCCAAAATAACATTGTAACCTAACCATTCCACTCCTGAGACAGAGCTGTGAAGGGATATACTAGATAAATTACTCAACGTCGCTGAGTCGTTGGCTGAACTGAAAATAATTTCATTTGAGAACTGTATGGAAATAAACTTCAATACAAAAATGAGGATTTTGAAAATCTCTAGAAAATTGACTACGAGCGTTCAAAATACAGCTATACTTACCGATTTATATATCTCATTCTTCTTCTTTTGACCACTTTAAATTTTGTAACAAGTGACCATCCGCACTTCTGTACTCAATTACTCAGAGACGTTCGTGATTACTTCGAAGCTCATTTATCTAAGCTTGAGAAAAGTATCCAACATGATATACGTGCATCACGCACGTCCCTGAGGGACGTGGTCCCACCAGCCCCGCCGCTGTTACACGGACGGGCTGATAGTAACGGTTTGCCTCGACCTCCGGTGTACAGTTACAAAGCAGTAGGGCCGGATCCCCCACCATTGGATACGGAACCCACAAATGATGGCGTTGCCATCCCAGCAGCTATTTACTCCTCAATTTTTCAAATCAATGTTGCACCAGTGCAGGGAGATAAAACATCATTGCTCATTCCGATTGAAATTCAATTTTGACGGAAATTAGTAAGTAAAAAATTTAATTTTAATTCTTCTGAAAAGAAGAAGGAAAAGCGAAAGTATTACTTCTTGAGAAATTCTTTCTTGGGGACGAAGTCGTATTCTGATGACTAAGCATACGATCGGCCCCTGCCTCAGTGGAAAAATACCTCTAAATGACTTACCGAGGACTTTAGGTCCTCGTCCTTAAGGACTCTAGCTTTTCGAGATTAATAGATTACGGACGATACCGGCTTGTGGGTATGAACCCGTCTGAGGGTAAGAAATACTTTGGCTCTAAATACAGCTCTATGTATTTGTATTATTGATACAGGAGCAGGTCCAAAAATAATCCGCAAGGATATATTACCGCAAATAGTTTTGGATAATCTTCATAAGAAACAAGCCGTTGCGAACCTAGTGCCAAGGAGCAAGCACCGACTTGATATTTTAAGTATATCATCCAAATACTTTGAGTTACATGGCTATTTAACAGCCAACCTTTCGTAGAAGTTGGCGATTTTTCTACTGACATTCTACTAGGAATAAACGTTACAGATAGGCACGTAGAGAATATCTGGGTACGACGAAATCTCTTCGTACTTCGTGATGGCACTACGTTGCCCGTATTGATACGTAAATCTCGCACACTAACCCGTGATATGGATGAACATATATCAGTACCTAAGGCTAAATAAGAGCCACGAGACGTACGCATTTCTATAAAGCGGATCCTAGCCGCTCTGTTTGAGATATTTTTACAGGCTACCGTAAATGCGACTGGTACTTTCCTCCTGGAAAGTACTGACAACGTTTACTGTTCATAAAACTGTGGAATGGCCAACGGCTTAGCCGTTGTTAAAGAAACTAACGAGATTCATATTAAGATAGCTAAATTCTCACCTCACGATGTGATAATCAGTAAGAAGATCATAGGCACTGTAAAATATGCTCCTATGATCGGGTTCGTATTTTCTAATATTTATAATGTCTCCACGGGCGACGAAAATTACTTAAAAATCTACACACGAGTAAACGTGTTTTTCTTAAAAGTAGTTACATAGTAAACTGAGCCCGTCCCAAAGGCATTTGATACCTTTCTAATGGCTGCCTATTTGACGGTGTATGCAGGAATGTTTTATGGGAAATTTTATAGGATTCAACGTCCTTAAGCGACGGTAAAATTAATAATATTTCTAATATTAGGATGCCTATTTCAGGATAAACATTGGAGATCACCCCCGATGTTACATCTGAACATACCAAGTGCTCTATGTTTGATATAAAAAATATGCACAGACCCTCTTAATATCCTCCCTTACATAGGAAAGTGCTAGCGAAAATTCCTTCAACACCAGTTGCTTATGAAGAATCTAACACTGACGGGCAAAATTTTACAGTACATATTGTTGACCTCTATCACTTACCTTCTGATCAACAGAATCAGGTTAGATCTATGCTAAAGTATTGACTCTATGTGATCTGGAGACTCAGGCATATTCACGGCAGCAAAGCGCATGGTCGATATAGATCCTGATGCTAGGCCTTTTCGTAGTCAGTCGTACAGAGATAATTTGCAGGATCGCGAAATAAAACGCGACGAAGTGCAAAGAAAACTAAAATTAGATGTCATTGAACCTTGTATGATCTAATTAGTATCACAAATCCTACTTGTTTCTAAATCCGACAGTACGACACGCTTCTGGGTTGACTACCGCCGCTTAAGTAAAATAGTTGTCAAAAATAGATATCCACTACCTAAAATGGACGAGTGCCTAGACTCTCTAGGAGAGGCGGTCTAATTTTCTACACTAGATGCTAATTGCGGATACTGGCACATTAAGCTCTGAGAAGAGGACAGACCCAAAACAGTTTTCGCCTGTCATGAAGGTTTTTGAGTATAAAAACTGTCGTTTGAGTTGTGCAATGCTCCAGCGACATTCCAAAGAACAATCCAGACACAAATTAAGTCCTTTATAAGACTGCAATGTGCAAATATGGTTTGTACCTAACTATTCTCGCACTGCAGCCTCGTTCAGTGCTTTGTTAAATAAAGTAAAACCTTTATAGTAAAACCTTTATATTTTCTATCCTTTAACCAGGGACAAGTAAAAGCATTCTCATTCATCATATCACCTCCGATGTTATCATTGACTCGCCCTAACTTATTGTATCAACACCGATGATTTCTGTTACCAGATAGTTGTCGTTCTTCTGCAAACGCACGAGGTCCGCACACGAAACCTTATCGACTACTGGAGCCATTCTTTAAATTTCGCAAAAAAGAACTACTTTGTAACGAAACTTGAGTGTCTAGCCATCTTGTGGGCGTGCGAGATACTCCTTCCCTATATGGAAGGATCACTATTCCAAATTTATAATTCCAACCAGGCCCTTAATTGGATACTTGTTGTTACAGACGTATCGGGCTGTCTCGCCAGATGGCGTCTACGTTTTTATGAATTCAATTTCACTATTGAATATATGAAAGGGATAGAAAACAGCAGGCTGATTCCCTGTCCAGACTACCAACTTCTGGTGAGACAGACGGTGTTCCAAACTTGAATATCCCTGTATTAAATTCTGAATTCAATACAGAGGAATAGTATGACGAAACGATAACTTCAAACGTCACAGAAGACATTTTGGACGATGAAGATAAATTACACTGGTAAAAATTGTACCGTAATGATTTAAACAGTATTTTCAGTAAGGAAACTAGACTATCAAGAATTGAGACTACTGCTACTAATATTATTTACGACAGTGTAACAATTAGTACTAATACTGGAGACCTACCCAAAGTCAGTAACGGTCTTTAAGTTATCTACTCCGCACTGTCGGCTGCACAATATGCACTCAGTACGGAGAAGATAGTAATACATCAGGCCGAGGATAAATTTACTCGGTCCCAATAAATTGCTCTCTGGCGTACGTAATTAGTTCCGCATAAATAATATCGGCTTACTAGAGAGAAGATCTCCTATATATTTCTCTAGTCAGATAATAGTACCCCTCGTCTTAGGATAAAGGATAATACATATCTCCCACAAGTCCAGGACAGCAGGTCACACTGGAGGTACGAGACTTTATGCTTCACTGCGTAAGGAGTTGTACTGGACCTGAATTATCCTAGACGCTTTCGCAGATGTGCGAACTTATGTCTAGTGCGCCAAAATACTTATTAAATTACGCAGGTACCACTCGGTAATAAAAATAATTCCCGGCCAAACGGGCAGGGTAACATGTAGCCATAGAAATCCTTGGGCCCCTACCCCAGAACCAAAGTTGCTGTGCGTATATATTGTGCATGACAGACCGATAAATTTAAATGTCTTAGGTAATCCATCTGCGTACCATATACTCTATTGCAGTAGCACAAGCTTTCTGCAAAGAGTGGTTTTATCACTATGGCCAACCGGCCTATTTATTATCTGACCGCTGTATCCAGTTTACCGCGGCCTTCTTTAGTTCTGTCTGTACTTCTTTAAATATCAGACAATAATTCACTTCTTCCTACTACCCTCAAACAAACGGGCAAGTAGAAATATTTATTAGAACTTTAGCAGAATATCTAAAATAATACTGTAGCGAACATGGTCGCGTTTGGGACCAGTTCATGCACGCAAGAGCTTACGGGTATAACTGTTCAGTTCATATAGCCACAGATTATAACAGTTCGACTTGTTGCTCACCTGCCCATCCCCACAATTACCCTTGGCTAAGAGTAAGACGGTAGACAACCAAGGTCTCACGAAGACTATGGCAAAACGCCGTTTTCTGACACTTCTAATGAAGTTAATGAAAACGGCAGGTACTAAACTAGCGGAAGCTCAGTGCCGTATAAATTCACCTTCGACGAACGGGTTCGCCCGGATCGTAGAATCTAGAAGGAAGGCGATCTCGTCTTCGTTCGCCGTGAAGCAAACACTTCTGTTATGTCGTATCATAAAATTCAAACGGAGGTTATCGAGTTTTCTATAAATATAATGCTTAAAAATACAGCTCTATATGCAGTAGTCATCCTACCTAATTGGACGGAAAATATGGTCTCCCTCGACCGTATCTCGCCCGTCCCACTCAGACTCGTTTCTGATGAGTTTAGTCAAAACATAACAGCTTCATCTACAGTGAAACCGCCTATTAACAGAGCCCCGGACTTATTGGCCCTTTCTAAAACCAAAACACCTCCGCCTCGTAAACGACGTAGCTATCCTCTTCTAAACCGATGGACTCTGGATGTAAACTCCCTGGAGCGAGACACACAGAACCCGCCTCAGTACAGACGACATTTAATAATTTTATTCGACCGACAACGCATGAAATGTAAAGTACGGTGGACTAACCTTAGTCCACATTCCGATACGTACGAATACGCACAGTTTCTTCCCCAAAAAACAATTTATAGCGAGGCTAGTACCTGAAGCCGCCCCACTCATCTTGGGTGCGTGCTCCTCGTCCTCACTGTCCCCACTTAAATAAATAACAGAGATATAAACCTTATCACCACAGGCCTCAAGGGCCGTTGAAGTACTAATTACAGTGGACTTCGCTGTATTCAATCCTCCAGATCGGCAACGAGCTCTCAGCAGCCCAGGCCGTGCCCTACTGGGAAAGGCCAAACTTCTTAAGATCGAGAGCCAGCGCGTCTCAACAGCCGCTTCAGACTTACGAACGATGCGATCTGCTGTAGAAGCTGCTGACGCCGTTTAATCAACAGCAACACCATGGCTGCTGCTAACTTCAACATCTCCTCGTCGCGGGCAAAACAACCGCGACTCGGGAATGGGATAATGCACAGTAGAACCTGAGGTCGCTCAAACGCGACAAGCAACTGTACCAGAGGACGAACACTTGGGGGCATACCCAACGACGCTGTGGAGCTCCGTAAGCTCCTCTCTATCTTCAGTCAAAGTCGCCTGAGACGCAACATGGACGGCCCCGTTCCGTCGACACGTGTCAATAAAATTGCGATATTTCTCTTCTGTGTAGTCACTGTAAGTGCTAGTGGTACGTACAGTAGAGGCTTCAGTTCCCTTGCGGGTACTGTACGGAGCACTGTGCTGTGAGTAGTACACTTAATGTTTGTAATTTTTAGTATCCTAGTGGGCTACTAGAACATTTATCACGGTTTTATTTTGGCCGTGTGAATATATTAGCAACAACTAGGATTCGTCCCTGGTGTCAAGCTCACCTCCGAAAGAGATCGCTTCTGGTGCGCTCTATATAATCCACAACTGCGGGTCTTTCAGACTTAGAGAAGTGGGGGCAAAAGCAACGTAACAACCAAGTCGCGATAGATAATAACGCCGGTATGATTAAACCAGTTTCTGCTACAAATTCCCAGCTTTCGACATGTTTTCGTGCGATAAAGCTAATGATGGTACGTCTAAACCTTATGCAAAAATTTAAACTACGCGCTATTTCGTCTAAGAGGTGCTCCACAAGCCTTCAGAAGCATCTTGACTTCCGCGCGAAGAACCCGCCCGTATTAATCCCACTAGTTTCTCGAAAGAGTATTGCAAGGAAAATTCACTCTATTAATTTTTTGTATTGTTTGCGGTATATGTTTTGTGGGGCTAGAGGTTGAAGTCCCACCATGCTAAATTTCATTCTCGACCTATAGATTCCAGAGGCTAAGAGTATACCTACGAGACTTTATGTATGTCGTTTTCTTTTGACGACGACCTAATTACCTAAAAAGGTTCAATCGTTTTAAGTTACAGGAAAATATAAAGCATCTTTCGAGAAAATAACCGACAGTGCCCGAGCCCTATCAAGAGAAGAAGAAAAATCTGAGTTTCTTCGAGCTTCTGAGATAAAGAAAGGACCGCGTTGGAATTACATCAGGAGCAGGACCATCTAATTTAACAACAAATGGGGTGGATATTATGCATGTAGAAAGCAAGGAAGCACAGAACCAGACGGCTGAAAGTGGTACAGCAGACACTGATATCAGTGGGGCCTCTATCATCCCTTAAGAGATGTTAGAGGTGATAAAAGAGGAAGATATCCCCATGTAGTTCAAGTAGCTACTAAAATACGTCCGTTCAAGCATTGATAAATAGTCTACTCTGGTCACCGATGTAAGGCAAGAGATGGAAGTTCTTCGCTCCATGAGTGAAAAGAAAAATGAAGCAATCATCCGCCTGGAGGGTGTTTAAAAAAGACCCGGAGAAGTGAGGGGGCATGTCGCCACATGGAGGAAAAAGAGATAAAGATGTATGATCAAATTAAAGACATCAACAATTACCTTTAATTCCAGTCGAAGGCTGTCGACGGGGTCCCTCATGATTTGGGGCTCGCCAAGGCTGCGTACCCACCTGTCCAATTTTTTGGATATTTAAAGCAACGCATCACGAGGTTGAGGCTTCCCAAGAAAATTATCCGTCCTTCTGGCCCAGGCCAGTGGCATCGCCACGGACTAAAAGAGAGTGACTGACGGGATAATTGAGATTGGACGAAGATGTTTTCTTCTTCGTTCACTCGTCAGTACCCTGATAGTCAACCCCAGATCCCCTCAGCTGAGAGAAGGCCAATCATTCATTCTTTAATTACTCAAGCCTACCTAAGAAAATTGCCCTATCCAGGGGTGGCATTACTAAAACTTATCGAGTGGGTACCGGTTCACCAGTCAACGGCCACTTATTCCTACAGTATTGTCCGTACAGGGTTACAGTACCATGGCAGTACACTAAATCAGCCATATATAAGAGGCGCCCAATGCCTTGCCACTTTCTTACACATACATAAAGTGCCAATGTAATTCGCTGTAGAGTTTCACTGTACCGACGGGCAATGAAAGCGGAAAAATAAACTACATGACATCATCCCCTTCTTTGACTGGCTTCCCCAACCCGCCAGACAACCTCAGGTCATTTTCACGCTAAAACAGGGAGGAGCTGCCGCCGGGCCCTTCCACGCCTCATGAACGATCCCGGAATCGTAGGCTCGCAGTCTTCTCCACACCCACAAAGCCGCTCTCTTAGCCGACTCGAAGACCTATCTTCTTCTCCGCAATTACCCTCCTCTTCTTTCAGACACAATATTTGCTACGCGTGCCCGCATCTTGATCGTCTGCATAGTCGCTCTTTGCTCTACGCGCGTCCGCTATTGCATCTACAGTCGCGCGCTTCATCTCACGCGTCTACCTTCTGAATACAGTCACATTTGCGCGTCTGCTCTTCACGCTTCCGCTGGTTGAATCTCGAGACAGGTTCCAGAGACCATTTTAATCTAGTCCCACACCGCCGAGCGTCATTAGTACCCTACCGCCGGCGGGGGTCTTTTCATCGGTCGCTTACTCCACTCTTGCGACTCATCGTCGATTCCGACCCTTGCTTCCGATCGCTCGAGACTTCAAGACACGCAAGCCGGAGCTCCGTCGCCTTCAAAACTCTTGGAATAATTCAGAAGCCCTCCGGGCCTTTCGCTTCGAGACTTGGTCTAGAAACCATTCATGTCCTCCAAACAGCAAACCTCTGTCCGTAGCGCCTCGCCCATTCGGATGGGGTCGCTTCCTAAGCGACTCGCAAACGCACGTTTTTCGCCCTCCCAGCTCCGACCGACATCACGAAATATTGGTCAGTTAGCCGAGACCCTGGGACAACACGACATCCGTCTCGCCCTTCATTGTTGGGGCGAGACGTATGCTAATGATGCCGCCCTCTCTCTTCACACAGACTCCCAATGGGTTGAAAATTGGCAGACCTTCGGTCCGTCCAAAGATGCAGCCGAGTCTCGAAGTCATCAAGCCTGGGTCTGCCCCTTGAATCCAACCAATTAATCCAACGTAATGCCACGCCAACCTTGACACATCCGAATTCACGTCTTTTAATAGCTCCCCATGACGTCAAACAGTTAATTGAATTACTAAACGAGGCCGAGGAGGAGTGCTCTACAGCGTGAGACTTCACTGGATTGAAGAATTACTCCAAGCCCTTGTTGAATTCAACGGGCACGTAAAGCGACGCCGCGCCGCGGACGCATGTTGTTACTTCTGGCGACACGTCGGCAGACGTATGGGTCCAATTCAGGCCGGCATAACTGGTACCTCTCGTATTGACAGTCCATACATCCGGATAGCCGAATGGATAAAGTACGGCGTTGCGATCGACCGCTTCCTGGACGACATTCTTTATTCGCCCGGTGCTTCTTTCCAATACTTCTAGCTGCTAATGTTAAACGGAAAGTTTCTTTACTGGTACAGGTGAAACCTAGAGTACTTATTCAAAGACTATGGGGAAGAGCGAAGTTAGATGATGAAGGCTGGTGCCCGGGGTGGCAAAACCTATAGTACCAAAAAACTCGAAACAGCGACGGCCATCTCTACTAGCCGAAGCCAGCCGACTGGAGAGGCTTTCAGTCGGCGCCCCTCGTGGAAGTGCCCACTCATATTGTCGCGCATTACGCGAAGCCAGTGTAACTGACTCATAAAGTTGGAACCCCGCGTGCGGACCGCCCTGGACCGCATGATCATCTTGGATTATGTACCTATATTCTTCTCGTCTCACAGGCATTCTGCGATGTAAATTGTGTTATAAAAACATCTCAGCGACCGGCGCCACGTGCACAGCTTCAGGCTCGTGTGGAGAGGTTGACTCTTCAGACTGGCCTTCCGGGTGTTCCGGAGGCGGTCCCGCTTCCACCAGCTCCTCTTACTTGAATCCGCGGGCTACGAAATTGACGTCTATCTGGCCTTCCTGGCCTTTCGCACTGCCCAGGAACTCTCGTGAGTCGAGACGACATAGGAGTGCATCCAGTACGAATTTCATTCGGTTGAAGCCCATGGTTTGGCTAGCGACCTAGTTTCCTGGAACGTGGCGACTCAAATTATTCGGGCCGCACCCGTGACTGCTAGCCGACTTCCCGCTAACTAGCTTCGATCCTTTTCCAGCCGCTTGGAGTCGCTTTGAGCAGCTGACCGATGGATACACCGGCCTCACTGGTCGGTTTCAGATAAGCCTGTAAGTCACGTAAGTCATGAAACAAGAGGAAGACGACATCTAGACGTCCCTCATGACATGGAATCCCAAGTCCAATCCAGATCACAACTTCGACTGGGGCCTTATGGTCGTTTATGTGAAGGCGTGGCGGAAGAGCTCTGTCTCAACTGGGAGTTCTTGTCCTGTATGGATCATGTGGAGGCGGAATGGGGATACGTTCTCCTGTACAATGACTCCAAGGCCTTGGAATCCTCCGCGAGGTGGAAGCCGTTAATCATTCGCATCTTGATCTTTCTATCTTCCGTTCAGTCTTCTGACCGTCTTTAATACACGATCCGAGGACCTCTAACCGAGTGGATTCCGGATATCGAGGACTTCCAAGTGGCCTTGAAGTCTCTCAAAATTTGCGAGACGCGTTTCGACGACAGGTAGAATCTTAACCAGCGAATTATTGTGCGGGCCTGTTGTACGCCGCTGAGGCTCTCTTTGAGCGTCAGACTGCAATAATTGCCAATTCTGAGACTGAAGCTCGGTTTGCTGCCCATTCGGCCCGCGTAGCGGCTAAATATACCGCTTCTTCAGATCGGCGCAGAATGCGGCGGCCGGTCGTGAGTTAGAAGCCGCCCGCACTGGACTCACAGACAAACAGACTCGTGTCGGAGAGCTTGTGAATATTTAACAGGACCTCAACGAGTTGCGTGAGTAGTTGAACAGTTTTCGCGAGATTTTTTGCGGCTCATCAGTCGCAGACCAGCGCGTCTTTGCGAACTGGTCAGGTCGACTTGGAATCCAGCTCTTCTGAGGCGGGTGAATATTTTGGAGATGACCGCTCCTCTGATGCACGTGATTATTTGGAGATTTTCACCGCTCTCCAGGCCAAGAATGAATCTCTCCAGTCTTCACAGACCGGTAATCAGCAGTCAGTGGCGGAAGTCACCGACGTTAGTGCCACTGTAAAATCGCATCAGGATTCTCGTGCTGCCTTGGAGGCGCGAGTCGTTGAGATTTTAGTTGCCTTGCCGCGTCCCGGACGAGCGTGGCCGATCCTCTAAGCCCTCATCCTTCGTCTTGCAGATATAGCTTGAGGCGACGCGTAAAACTCTTGCGACGATGATGCGGGACTTGGAGGGTGCTATGCTCGAGTCTATCCAGGTTCGCGATGCTCATACCCAGGACTAAATTCACGTCTAAAGGCGTCATGGCCACCATTCGGAGTCCGGTGGGGGTTCTCGAGACTTACATAGTCCGTTTCATTCACTGGCCCAATTGCGCTGAGACTGAAGAAGTCCAAAAGGTAGCAGAGGTATCGCATTAACAGTAGGTAGGGGACAAGCCCTATCGTACGGTTTATCTATCCGATTTCCTCGTAGTATTCCTTTTTGTTCTCCGCTACATTTTATCTTATTAACGTCAAATTGTTAAGGGTTTCTAGTTTTAGGAAATAGTGAGGTTTATTTTCTGTCTCCCCTTATTAGCCAGGCGTCCCCGTCTGGTAATTTTCATTTTAATCTCCTGCGTGTGGAAGCGGGATCGGAAGAGTATTATTATATGGTTCGGTGGTTCCCATTTATTCTATTCAGGTGATTTATTGAACTAGCGGATGAGGTAGCGCGAAAATTCAGTCGTCTTCTATTAGTGGACAATTTCGTCTAGCACATATTCCTTGGGCTTTTCAGACTGAGTTTCAGAGTCTTCTTCCAGCTTATTCTGTTGCAACTCTTCGGGTTCAGTATTGGTGGGGAGTCGATTTATGTTTCCTTCAGACTTGCGGGCCGGTATTTGCTCTGACACCACCTCTTCTCAGTTTTTCGG
This sequence comes from Herpochondria borealis, assembly GCA_032274145.1. Lineage (NCBI taxonomy): Eukaryota > Rhodophyta > Florideophyceae > Ceramiales > Ceramiaceae > Herpochondria > Herpochondria borealis. The sequence continues at coordinate 2,938 of JAVCKV010069055.1, read as the reverse complement.
ACTTCTAGACTTTTTGGTGGGCTCACCTGCCGGGTGTGTGGATGCCAACTGTTTAGCCATTTCTGGATTGACTCCCAGAGGACTGTCCTTATCGTTCCTCGATGATTATAAACGCCTAAGAAGCCTTAATAGACAGTTTGGGCCGTCGCCCGTCTTTGAGTCCGTCGGGCGTTTATTTCCCTAGTGAGGGAGGGTTAGTAAAAAAGACTACTTCGCCAGGCTCTAAATCTACTATGGTTCGCACTTTCTTATCGTTATGCGTTTTTGAGGTGCATTTTGAGTCTCTGTGTGACTCGCGGCTTTCGAGACGAGGGATTTGGCCGTCTGTAAGACTTGAATCTTTCGCTCCAGTATCGTAGGTGGGTCTTTGCATAGAAATTAGTTGTCTTCATAGACAATTGTTTTGGTGAGTTTCTCGTCAATACCAGGCTGAAAAGCGTCGAACTTGTGGATTTTTGAGCCTGAATGTTATATGCGTAGGTGAGCGGCTGAATCAGTCTATCCCAGTTGTGCTGGTGCTCCGCCACGAAGAATCGTAGATAGGTGGCGAGGGTTTGGTTTTCTGTTTCCCTATTTCAATTCTCTTGTGGATGGTTTGAAATGGTCGTGAAGTTCTTTATGTCTTGCATGAGACACACAGCCTCAAATAACTTGGCCAAAAACTGATTCAACTTTATATAGCAAGGTTTCTTGTGGGTGTAGGGTATCAAACAAAGATAGAATAATGCATAGACAACTGCGGGCCGTCTTGGACTTGAGAGGCACAACACGGGCCAACTTTTAAAACCGATCTTTCATGACTATAAATATTCTTGTTATTTTAGTTCTTGATGAAAGGGCCTAGAACGTCCATATCTATGAAGTCCAGGAGTCTCTTCGCATGAATAATCTTCAAAGGCTTTTGATGCTTTTACCGTGTACCACAGGTTCCGCGCGGTCGAGACAGTCTTTGGTGTTCTGGGATAATTTATTCGACAAGTAATATCAGTAGAAGTTTCGTCGAAGCGTTTCGTACATTCTCGAGCCATGAATTAACACCAAATAGAAAGTGGGAGAGTTATAAAAACCGAGCCTGTAGATTCTTGAAGAGCAAGACAGTCAAGCGCAACGATGTGGAGAGAGAGAGTGGTAGTCCCCGTACGATGCTGCAGACATGGGGGACGATGATGACGGAGGTACGAGCTGTAAACTGCCCACTGAACCCGACCAACAAAAATTGAAAACCCAGGGTCGAAAGGAATAGAAAAGCCGCGACGTGGAGAGATGAACAATATTGAAGCTGTGATGAGCAATAAAAATAACAGCAGTATTACCCGGTCCGCTCTGTTTCACATCGTGGTCAAGAAGTTCGCAATCAAATTGCAAAAGCTGAACAAACTCGTCACATTTATCACAATATTCATGCAGGACATAGGCGCTGAAAAAGGAACGGAAACAATGACTTCAGAGCTGCACAGGGTCCAAACCCAAAGCACATCGCATAAAGCCTCACTGAAAGGCATTCCAAGCGGTTCATAGAAACTTTTGTAGGGAGTTTTTTCACGCTGAAGGGGCACATGGACAAAACGCAACAGTGCAACCACAAGGGCATGGTTGACCTCATCGTGGCGAAAATAAGGAGTGTGTGGAAGACGCGTGTCTTCTATTTTACTCGCAACCGCTGTAAGTTTGGTTCACTCGAGAAGATACACACCGGTCTGAAATTATTTGCAGTACGGTGCGATTAACGTGAAGGGCATGATTTACTACGCCAATTTCCGCATGATCTTGAAGGACTTGTCGTATACCGTTTGGGATCAGTCACCTCCCGCTGTTCACTTCATTCCATCACTGCAGGAATATTATGAACCGTTGGCGCGATATTGCGAGGCTCATGTTGTTTTCTGTACGGCTCTCGTCGTGTTTGAGAGCCTTTCTGTAACAGGACCGACGGATGGGCAGGAAATATTTCTCAAGCGGCAAGAGTGCCAGAGTGGTCTCCAAATAACTTTTTCACGTGGTATTTAGTGCAATAAAACAACATTATCCGTCCTTCTGATCATATGCACGGGTAAAAGCTGCCCTCCTAAAACTGGCGCGAGGAAGTATGTCACAAAAGCAGAGGGACACGTTCAGTCGCGCGCAAAGCAAAGCGTGATGCAGTTTTAAAGCGCTAGATGGGAATTTATCAACTCTACCTTCCGGATTGCGCTGGTGGAAACGAATGAGTTCTTGGGTGACACTGCATACTCCAAATGTACGAGCGCAAGTGAGATTATGTTCGCATCATCGTGGGTATTGAGAGGCCTATACTGTGGGACTGCGTGTAGTTCATACGTAGGAGGACTGGGGATCTGTGTTGGTAAGGGGAAAGTACGGATACTTTCCGTATTTCTTACAGGGCTTGAAACGTGTCGCAGAGTTCGTAATACGCTAACATCGTTAAACGACGAGAAGAAGTGCACATTTTGGAAAGTTGAAGGGAGATAAATGGCTGTCTGCTACTGTGCTTCATGAAAACCTCGCATACCATGTAGTATTAAGTTACGCCTGAAGGTACTGTGCATGTAAATATCATTTTTCATAAGTGACATGTGGGCAACAGAAACATTTAACAGTTGTGGTGATATGTGGAACTCATGAAGCGTTGAACCCTGAAAAGAATTACTCTACCACCAAAACAATTCAGTCATGCTTTTCACGACCATATTTTCATAGTGACCAAGAACCATCTGTAAAATGTTCTGAAAAACCGTGACAGCTCGTACATACCCTACAATGAATCATTTTTCACAACAACAAAAATTGTTGGAGAAACAACTTACAATGTAGTACGATTTTTCAGTGTTACCACAATGAAAATTCACTGTCTGACCCCGTACTAAAAAAAAGTTTGTCTGTACGCTATTTCTCCCACGGAGTTTCTACGTACGCTTTTTTATTTCGGGCTCTCTGCGTC
>JAVCKV010068945.1:0-13407 GCA_032274145.1 Herpochondria borealis | reverse complement strand
TGTGCTGATACTTCTAATGATGTTGCAGACAGAGAGAAGCAACGGTATTATGATACATTAACAACAACAATTAACGGCCCGATAACGGCTGGTGATTCCGTTTTGATTTCACTCAGCTTAGTGGTTGATCCGTTTTATGCAGGAGGGAGTATCTCTAATTTTATAGAAATAACTGCTTACGACAATGATACGGATAATTCTAATACAGGTCCTACTGATGATGATTCCGTAACGGATTCTAATGTTTTCAATGATTTAGTTGTAGACAATGAGACCAATAATAACCCAGATAATCCAAACGATGATGATGATCATGATTCGGAAACCATCTTTGTTAATCAAGTTTTCGATTTAGCCCTCCTAGTAAATGGTCCGGCTAACAATGTGATTCCTTGCGATACGGTAACCTTTGAAATGGAATTGTATAATCAAGGAAATATGGCCGCTTTTGACGTAGTCATCACCGATTTCCTCCCAACAGGATTGACCTTTGATGCAACACTACCTAATAATAGCGATTGGGAATTGGTGAATGGTTTACCAACAGATAGTATCGACCTTATTGGCCCTGGCGACTTTGTCGTCGTTTATTTAGACTTAGTTGTTGACTGTGCCTATGCAAATACGACTTTGGATAATTTCTTTGAAATAACAGGATACGATAACGATACAGACGATTTCAATTTGCCTCCAACAGATGACGATTCCGTAACTGATTTTGATGGTAACAATGATTTGAATATCGATAATGAAATAAATAACAACCCAGATAATCCGAATGACGATGATGACCATGATGGTTTCACACTATCGGTTTATCAAGGCGTTCCACCAACAACGAATACGCTTGAATTTACAACAATAGAAGGGGTGCCTTTAACAAACCTCTGTATGTTGACAAACGAACTGAGTGGACCAGTAGCTTCTGTTTCTTCCTGCGGCGATCCAGCTAACGGAGTGTTAATTGTTACAAGCCCGGATGTTTGCGTAGATTATGTTCCTAACATGAATTTTACAGGGCAGGATACTGCCTGTGTTTTAGTTTGTGATGTGAATGCAATTTGTGATACAACCTTCCTAGTCTTTACAGTAAACCCGTTGCCAACAACGGTAACAGATACGATGCCTGCGACTACGGTTGAAGGTGTCTCTATTCTGAATTTATGTGCAGACATTTCTGAATTAACTACTCCGGTAAACAGCGTTACTTCTTGTGGTGATCCAGTTAATGGTACATTGGTGATTACACCGGGTGATGAATGTGTTGATTATATTCCTAATGTAGGATATTCAGGGCCGGATACTTCTTGTGTAGTTGTTTGTGATATGAATGGCCTTTGTGATACGACCATATTTGTCTTTACAGTCAATGGATTGCCAGCATTTGATACAATCTATATAACCTCTGTAGTCGATAATGATTTGCCAAATATATGTATGGACACCACACAATTGAGTGGGCCTATATCTACTACAGCTAGCTGTGGCGATCCAGTAAACGGATCAATGGCCATAAACTCACCGAGTGAATGTGTGGGTTACTTCCCGAACGCAGGATACATTGGGCCAGACACTGCCTGCGTTGTTCTTTGCGATATTAATGCAGTTTGTGATACCACAATCATTGTCATTAACATAACACCGGACTGTTCTGGTATTATGGTAGAGACGGATTTAATGCTGCCATTAGCAGCATGTGGCGACACGGCAAAAGTCTGTTTGGATGTTCCTTTAGCCTCTATTGGTAATTATAGAATTTATGATAATGGAACGCTTTATACAGGACCAACACTTGGTTGTGATTTTGATACCAGTTATGCTTTTAATTATTCTACTTTGCCAGGTAATGGACTTACAGGTCCCTACGTTATTTCGGACTGGACGGTTAATGGAGTAATGCATACTGGAAGCGTAATTAACATGCAAGCTTTGGTTGATTCTATGAATATTTGGAATCCTTCGGGTGCTTGGACGCTTGATGCGCCTAACAATTCTATACTTGGTGGTAATACTACAGATGTATTCAGTGGAATTGTAGTTGATGCAATACCAGCTCCTATTACTTTAATGGCTTCTATGAATATTAATCCTAGTGGAAATGGAACGGAAATCGAATTGCTCAATGGTTTGCATGAGGTGGTACTCGAAGATATTTTCTTGAATTGTTTTGATACCTTAAGAGTGAACGTCAGTTGTTGTACAGACTTATTTACAGCACCAGTAGCACTAACTGCTACAAGTTGTAGTAGTACTGTTGACTTCTGTACGCAAATTCCATCTGCAGCTATTACGAATTATACAATTACAGATAATGGAGTAGCTTATGCAGGTGCTTTCGGTGCCTGTTTGACGAATGCTTCTATGCCCTTGGATACTGGTTATCACGAGGTGATATTTAATGATGTAGTCAATGGTTGTCTGGATACTGCCTTTGTAACAGTGTCTTGTACTACTTGTCCTGATTTTATCGCAGATGCAACCGTTATGGCTGCTGATTGTGCTGCTCTAGCAGACTTCTGTGTAGGGGTTGACCCAAATAATCCAGCAGATTATGAAATTAGAGATAATGGGATGATTTTCACTGGGCCTTTTGTAGGTTGTGACTTTGATACCTTGCCGAGCTACTTTACTATTGGATTCAATTTAAATGGGAATTATACATTAGACGAATGGGTAGTTAGTGGTACCAATTATGGTGGCGGAGCTACCTTTAGTAATACAATGGAATTAGTCGACTCGATGAACGTTTGGGTGCCTTCAGGGAACTGGGTGCTTTCAGGATTACTAATTGTTGGAGAAGGAGATATCAATAATTTTGGACCATTAGTAATTACTAATGTAAATTCAGGAGCCAACTTTGATCCAGCTGTTACACCGCAAATTCAACCCAATGGTATTTCTATGCAAATCGATACAGGTATGCATCTAGTAACAGTGTTGGAAATTTCAAGTGGATGTGTAGATACTGCAACAGTGAATGTAACTTGTCCACCACCTGCAGATAATTGCGATTTAATAGGCGCTGCTAATCAAAACCTCAATCTTGCAAATTGTAACCTATCTGCAGAACTTTGTTTAAACATTACTTCTACAAACGCTACGGAATACGAAATATTCCAAAATGGAGCGGCTTACACTGGCACAACGGTGGTCTGCGGATCAACGGAATTGCCAACCTATCCATACAATTTATTAGTCGGAGGAGGTATTTTTGGGCCTTACCAATTGGGTAGTTGGATAGTAGATGGAACATCCTTTACAAGTACTTTCGCAGATATTGATGAACTAGTAGATTCGATGAATGTTTGGAACCCTGCGGGTAACTGGACGAATGATCCAGTCAACGAAGTTATTAGTGGTGCAGATACTGGACAGACTTATGGCGATATGCAAATTACCCATATCCCAACTTCTACACCAACGACCATTAACATGGTTCCAGAATCATCCTTTACAAATATTTCAATTTTACTAGCTCCAGGAAGTCATGAAATCATTGTGAATGACCTGGTCAATAATTGCTCAGATACCGCCACGGTACAAGTGGCTTGTATCAGCACAGAAATTTGGACAGAATTTACGGAAGTAACTGAAACGGATACCATCTGTTTCGACGTCAGTGAATTGCCTGGAACACCAATAAGTATGAGTTTATGTAACATGCCTGCAGGAGAGATTGCGATCTTTACTCCACTAACTGGAGCTTACTGCTTGGCGATTGAAGGCGTAGAAATAGGATTAGATACCGCTTGTATTTTAATTTGTGATGACATGGGCTTCTGTGATACAACACTTGTTTACGTAAGTGTAGTAGACAATGCAGATCTTCCCGATGCCAATCAGGATTCAATTTATACGACAATCAATACACCGATCAGTTACGACTTAACGGGGAACGATAATATGAGAGGGGCAGAGGATACGATATATATTATTACACTTCCAGAGAATGGCGGACTCATTGTCAATCAAAACGGAGTTGTTGATTATGTACCAAATGTAGACTACTGTGATTCGGAAGATCCAGATAAGATGACCTACGCTATTTGTAACGACATAGGTTGTGATACCACAGAGGTCTTCTTCTTTGTGCCTTGTGATACAATAGTTGGTGATCTGACCTTCGTAACTGGTTTCTCTCCAAACGGAGATGCGGTCAATCAGTATTTTATTATTAATGGCTTACAGAACTTCCCGGATCATACACTGTCTATTTACAACAGATGGGGTAATCAGGTTTTCAAGACTAAGGATTACCAAAATAATTGGAGCGGTACTTTCAACCTTGAAGGTGTTGATCTACCAGATGGTACCTATTTCTACCTCTTCGATACGGGGACGGGAGAACAACGATCCGGCTATTTACAAATACACAGATAATAGCGTTTATTGCCAGAGATTTAGTATGAAGCCCAAATGATCTTTTAAGATAACCGTCATATCCTCACCCTAATAGCTAAGGCTATTAGGTTCCGGGTGTTCCTTGGTTTAGCTTAAAAGCTCTATTTGGTTTCTATACAAAATCCCCAGCATTAAACTCTAATTAAAAAACTTCCTTCTTTGGGAGAATATACTATGAGAGACTAAAATTTAATCAATTATTGGATTAATAGGAGCAGTACTGGCGGAAATCGCTGGTACTGCTTTTTTCGTTTTCTTTTTTACTTAAGTAATTGGACAAAATAATCAATAAGTTATGGCGGTCTATCTCGACAAGCTCGACACAAGCCTTTTTAAACTATCCTTCATCGTAAAAATACTCATTATGCTACGGCATAACTCCGTTTTTCTCTCCTCGACTAGCTCAAAAATAGTCTCAGCCAGAGCTTATCATTATTTCTGACCAACTACTTAAGAAGAACGAATTACTATTTAATTAACCAAAAAAGTACCTTCATCACGGTATGAAAAAAGCAGCGAAAAGACTTACCTTTATGTTATACTAATGAGAAAACTTAGCGTGCATCCCATCTAGGTTCTTCCTTCTAACGTTCTAACACACCAACTTTACTTAAACCATTACTATCCGATTATCATTTGACGCAGTTGCTAACTGTGCATCGGAAGGTATCTTTCTTTTGGAAACTCATACTTATATATTGAATCTGTGTCCGGCCATTTGCAGGTCTGGGCACGATACTTAAATCTTTTTTCAACCTTCCGCTGGTAATCTCTGGCGGAAGGTTTTTTATATCCCTAATTACCCATAGTGGGAGCTTTAAAATTATGGTCAATTTTTTAATAAAATTTATTCCAAATAGGCTTCTATGGGGAAACTAACAATAGCGAAGCATCAACTAACAAGAGAATAAAGTGTAATAATTAAACATATCATATATAAAATTTAAACTAAGTAATAATTTATACCAAATGGGTTATACAGTTTTTTAAAGATTTGGCTTACCTTTGTTATGTTGTTTAGCAGACAGCCCTGATTGCCCTCCTTAAAAAATACCGTTTTTAAAATTAATCCGATTGATAACTATTGATAAGTCTTTGCTTGTCAATGGCTTATTGTACTCGATATCTCCTTTCTAAGATTTATTAATCTAAGATAATGGTTTTATCTGCGGATTTATTTTTAATCAAACTTGCTACGGTTTTATTCATCGCAGCTTTTTTTAAGGTGTAATTGGTCTGTATCTGCAATAATTTTACAACTTTAACCACAAACCACATCCCATGAAAAAATTGATACTACTAATTATAGGTGTCATATGCTCCTCCTTTGTAGCTGATGCTCAGCAGTTGCCGCTATTTACCCAATATCGCGAAAACACTACCCTTATCAATCCCGCCTCTTTTAGTCATGACTTTTTGACCAATGAGCATAACATCTCATTTGGTGCTTCCTATCGACGGCAATGGACGGATTTGGCTTCTGGACCTCGTACTCAAACCATTAGAGGAGAGTATATCTTTTCTGAACTAGGCTCCTTTGCTATGGTTGCTGGAGGTTATTTATTGAATGACAAAACTGGCCCAACGGGAATGACTGGAGTTTATGGCCGATTCGCTGGTATCATTACGGATGATCCAACTTATAGCGGCTTGTCAATAGGATTGAGTGCTGGTGCGGTCCAATACCGGGTAGATGTGCAAGAAATCAGATTGCGAGAACCTGGTGATGTTTTGGGAATGGACGATCAAAGTCAAATCTACCCTGACGTAGGATTGGGTGTTTATTTCTACAAATTTTTAGATGGAGGAGGATTCCTCGATGAAAGTCATTTTTACACAGGTATTTCTATTCCTCAAGTAATGGGGCTGGATTTGGAGTTTAAAGATGATGAAGCGGGAGAGTTTTACACAAAAAGAGTACAACACGTTTATGGCCAAATCGGGCTATATAAATACATAGGGGATGGCTACATCCAACCTTCTGCTTGGATAAAGTACGCTCCGAATGCCCCTGTCAATGTTGATTTTAATCTGCGTTATCAAATGGCAGGCAATTTTTGGTTGGGAGCAGGAGCTTCTACCGGAGGCATGGTTCATTTGGAGACAGGCCTTCTATTGGGTGAAAATGCTGGATTCGACAGTAACTTCAAATTGGGTTACGGCTTTGATTATTCCTTCAGTTCCTATGGTCCATTTGCCGGAAGTACGCACGAAATTAATTTGTCCTACTCTTTTGGTAATTAAACCTTACTTGGAAAGATGGCTTGGGCCTTTACAGATGTCCATAGATTTTCTGTTCGTAATAATTATAATCTTCTCCCGATTAAATATCTTCTCTTAGTAACAACGAAAAATTAAATACCGATTGTTGGAAATAGTTATATAAATCAAAACGACCACAGGAAGAGTGGTTTATATAATTGTTTCTACGAAAAAAATCGGAAAATTATTTTTTGTGTAATACATAGAAATAACACACGTAAATAATCATTCCATGAACTTACTGAATCGCTTATCGCTTTTTTTGATCGCTTGCCTGCTATGTTGTTTTTCAGCTAATGTCAGTGCAACGATTTCGGATAATACAAATCCAATCATAACAACATCTCCACAAACTTTAAGTGGAGGATTTTCTCTGACGGCGGGTTCTGCCTCCGCGGCACCTGGACAACTTTATTGTGTAACGGTTACGGCTACAGGTTTTGATAGTTTGGTCGCTATCCAGTATTCCATGGCTTGGGATACGGCAGTCATTCAATATGCTTATCATAATGTTCTTCCGGGAATGCCTGATCCGCTTAACTTTGGAGCGAATGCATTAGCTTCCGGCCAAATGCCTATATCTTGGAATGCCAGTCAGGTTAGTGATCCGCCGAACGGAATATTTCCATGGGAATCTGTTCCTGACGGTACCGAACTTTATGAGGTTTGTTTTACTGTGGTTGGAGAAGTAGGGGAGTCTTCTCCATTTAGTTTTCAAGGTTCGCCAATTAATATTGAAATTATATCTGCAAACTCTAATGGGATGGATATCGGTATTTGTAATCCAATTAACGGAATGACTACCGTCATTGAAGCTATTGAATTGGCTAATGAAACGATCACACATGTAGATTGTGCAAATGTCGGTGAGGGAGCTATTGATATTGGCTTTACAGGAGGGACACCGCCTTATGAATATCTATGGAGCGGGCCTAATCTATTTTCTGCCAATACGGAAGATATCTCAGATCTAGATGATGGTATATATTATGTGACCATGACCGATAACTCGTTTGTATCACAGATCATTTTGGATACTTTTGAAGTGTTAGGGAATTTTTCAACCCCCATAGTTGACGCAGGAGTTGATACGGTCTTAAATTGTTATAACAATTCACTGGTAGAGTTGAATGGAACGATTGAGCCTGATGTTAATGATGTATTCTATGAGTGGGAGACCAATGATGGGAATATTGTAGGCAGCACTATTACGCTAACTCCTGATGTAAACCAGGCCGGAACTTATTTCTTAGTAGCGACTAATTCGTTTAGCAATTGCGCGGATACAGCAGAGGTCGTTGTACTTGATAATTCCGATTTACCCCTTACTGATGCAGGAATGAATGATGAATTGAATTGTTTTCAATCCATGATTAATCTGAATGGAACAAACTCCGCTCAAGGAGATAATGTAGAATACAGTTGGACCACTATTGATGGAAATATTTTGAACGGAGATAGTACAATGACTCCATTAATTGATATGCCAGGACTTTATGAACTTGTCGTTTTTGATGGAGAGAGCGGTTGTTCTAATACTAGCACCGTGAATATTACTCAGGACAGTGCTTTACCAATGGCAGTTGCCGGAGAGGATACAACCCTTACTTGTTTAATAATGCAGATTACTCTAGACGGTACGGCTTCTTCTTCCGGAAATGATTTTTCTTACAACTGGATAACAGATGATGGCGGGGTTATTTTAGATCCGACCACCCTAACGCCAACAATAGCTGATCCGGGGACTTATTTCCTGATCGTTACAGATGATGTCAACACTTGTTCGGATACTTCGATGGTGGTGATTTCTGAATCCGAATTGCCGCCGCCAGTAGATGCTGGAGATGAATTGACTCTGTCTTGCGATGTATTTGCTGTTCAACTCGATGGAACAAATACTGTTCAGGGGGATAATTATGAATACCTCTGGACAACAACAGATGGGAGTATTTTTGATGGAGAAACCACATTGACTCCTACGGTAGACGATTGTGGAACTTACACATTGTTAGTTACAAATACCGAGGATGGTTGTACGAGTACTTCACCGGTAGAAGTATTCTGCGATACCCTTGCTCCTGAAGTGATTTTTGCTCCAACTTCTACTATCACCTGTATAGATACAGAAGCGACGATTGATGGCTCTGCTTCTTCAAGTGGTCCAGACTACGTTTATACTTGGAATACAGGTGTAGGGAATATTGTAAGTGGAAATGGTACTACTGCTATTGTAGTGGATGTTTCTGCGAATTATGGATTATTGGTGCAAGATACGACTAACGGTTGTATAGCGCTGAGTTCGATTTTTGTTACTGCCAATACCACTCCTCCGGTAGCTGAGGCTGGTGCCCCAATAACGATTGAATGTGGAGCTCCGGTTTCCCTAAATGGAACAGGGACGACGATTGGAGATACTATTTCATACTCGTGGACAACATCAAACGGAAATATTCTGATGGATGGTAATGAAGGAACATTAATGCCAACTGTAAGCCTAGAAGGGGAGTATTCTATTTTTGTAACCAACAATGTCAATGGCTGTACAGCGGAAGACTTTGTTTTGATAGATGCAGTAGGAGCGCTAGAGTCTTCAGCTCCTGAGCTTTCAGATTCTATAATTTGCGGAACAGAACTTTTAATAACAGCAAACTTACCATTCGCTACTTCTGGTGTTTGGACTTCTAATAATCCAGTTGATTTCTTTGAGAACCCAATGGCAGATACGACAATGGTGTTGGACTTGGAGCCTGGCCTGCATGCCTTTACCTGGACTTTATCTACGGTAGAATGCCCAGACTATACTAGTGAGTCTGTTGAGGTTTTTGTAGAAGGAATGCCAGATGCTATAGAAGATGAATTTGATTTGTCAGGTTATATTACGGATCATGTAATTGATGTGTTGGGAAATGACGATACTTCTGCCGTTTCTGGTTGGACAATAGCATTGGTTGATGCACCGGATGCTGGTTCGTTAAGCAATTTAGGTACAGGCAGTTTTGACTTTAGTTTTCCAGAAGGATACTTTGGGAGCACTTCTTTTAACTATGCACTTTGCAATGAAAACTGTCCGGATCAATGTGATACGACCGCTGTCCTTCTGAATATTTCTGAGCCATTGGATACGATTACTACAATGCCAAATGGTATTACGCCAAACGGCGATGGTGTAAATGATGAATTTATTATTCCTGAATTAAAATTAAACCCAGAGCTTTATCCAGACAATGAATTCATTGTTTTCAACAGATGGGGAGATGTTGTTTACCAAGCCAAACCTTACAATAATGACTGGACTGGAACAGGAACTAATAGTGGAAAAGACCTTCCTGCGGGGACTTATTACTTTGTTGTTCGACTTGATGTTGGAAAAGGGGAGGGGTATAAAGGGGATGTGACGATATTGAGATAGCCTGACTGCTATGGAGAAGTCAAACCCAAAATGGGCCAGGAGTTGCAAGTCCTGGCCCATTTGCATTTTAATTATCAATGTATAAAAAATACCCTATATGCGGTATAAGGAGCTAGTCAGCATCCTGTATATTTGTCAGGTAAATTGGAATCATTCCATTAACCGATAATTCACTCCCACGATGCTTTTGCAGCGCTACTCAAAGCGTTCGCTCCAAGGTATCATTTCGCTTAAATTAAGTTGGGTCTGGTTTTGACTGGTTAATTGTTTTTCCAGCTAGAGTCATTTGTTTGTCTGCTAAAAAGTTCGAAAGATGCTTTTGGTGACGACTCTTGTAAACGGTATAGTTTCAAGAATAAAGTCTAATAAATAATGAAAAGATATTTGAGTATGCTGGGGAAGAAGTCTTCTACGTACTTATTAAAAATTTAGTTTAGAGATTCTCATAGATATTTGTCAACCCTTGTTGTTTTTGCAACAAGGGTTTTTTGATGGAGTAATGATAAATTCATTTGACTAAGTAACAACAAAAAAAATACTTGACTGTAAAGATTACCAGGTTTTTTTTGTGTAATACAAACGGAATATACTTCGAACCAACCAGCCATAAAAAAAAGCGAGCACTCTAAAGTGATCGCTTTTTTTCGTTTTGTTTCTCTAGAAACTACCAGCTCATATCATCATCCTTAGTAACGTCAATATCACCAGTGATGTCTTCAGTGTCTGATTCTTCAGTCGTCGATGCATCCTCAGAGCTTGTTCCTCCTTCTGCCGCTTTAGCAGCTTCGGCATCTTCCAATGCACGTTGAGCTTCCCACTCTATGTGTCTTTTGGTAAATTCATCGTAATCGTAATCAGGAAGCAACTCAGTCTTCACATAATCAATAGCCTCTGTTAAGCCGTCTAAGAAACGATTAAAGTCTTCTTTGTACAAAAAGATTTTGTGGCGTTCGTAAGAATCCGTTTCAAACTTTTTGGTACTTTCAGTAAGGGTGAGGTAGTAGTCCTCTCCTTTAGTTTGTCTGACATCAAAGAAGTAAGTTCTTCTCTTCCCAGCTCTAACTTTCTTGGAAAAAACGCTCTCGAATCTTCTAGAATTATTATCGTAATCCACGTTTAAGAAATTTGATGAAAAAATAATTTATCCTGTTGTGCTGTACAAATGTACTTATTTGTTTACAATTTCATAAAGAAACAGGAATAAATTTGGACAAAATCAAGCCTCCTCTTCCTTTTCTCTTTGTTGTAACTCAAATAACTCAGCATAATAGCCCTTTTGTTGGAGAAGAGATTCGTGGGTGCCCTGCTCAATCATTTCTCCATCATCAAGAACGATGATCTGATCAAAATCCAATAGGCCATAAATTCGGTGGGTAATAATGATAGAAGAAGTATTTGCCAACGCATTGTTGAGATAGCCTAGAATTTGCTGCTCAGTGTTGGTATCCACTGCAGAAAGACAGTCGTCTAACAAGACGATGTCGGGTTGTTTTATGAAAGCTCTTGCGATGGAAACGCGTTGTTTTTGTCCGCCAGACAAAGTAACTCCTCGTTCTCCAACGGTTGTTTTAAAGCCCATAGGCAAGCCCTTGATGTCCTCATAAACAGCCGCGTGGCGAGCATGTTGTTCTACCTTTTCTTGAGAAGCTGCTTTGTTGCCAAATTTGATATTTCCGGAAACGGTATCTGAAAAAAGAAAGACATCCTGAGGGACATAACCAACCTTACTTCTGAGATTAGAAAGGTTAAGGGCTTTGATGTTTTTGCCATCAATCAAAATTTGACCATCGCTTACATCATAAAGACGAACAAGTAAATCTGCGATCGTTGTTTTTCCAGAGCCAGTTCGACCAATAATGGCCATCTTCTGTCCGGCCTTTAGATGGAAAGAGATATTTTTAAGTGCCTTGATTCCTGTGTCTGGGTAGACAAAAGAAACGTCATCAAAACGGATGTCTCCCTCCAATGATTGTACTGTTTCTTCCTCAACAGGATTGGTGATTTTAGGTTCTGTTTCTAGAAATTCATTGATCCTTTTTTGTGAAGCTTCTGCCTGCTGAACGATGGAGGCGATCCAACCAATAGCCGTCACTGGCCAGGTCAGCATGTTGACATACAAGACGAACTCAGCGATATTTCCAGCGGTAATGGCGCCACTAATAACCTGCAAGCCACCGACATAGACAACAATAATATTACTGGCTCCAATGAGCAATAGCATCACTGGATAAAATAGTGCGTTTACTTTGGCCAGCCCCATGGAGGCATCTTTATAATTGTTGGCTTCTTTATCAAAATGTTTGCTGGTTGGATCTTCCTGTACATAGGACTTTACGACCCTAATACCGGAAAAAACTTCTTGCGCGATACTGTTTAACCTAGCTAACTGAGTTTGAATAATGGTACTTTTTCTATTGATTAAAGTACTAACATAGTATATAGATATGGACAGAATCGGTAGCGGAATCAGTGTGTACATTGTTAGCGTTGGACTCACTGCAATCATGGAGGAAATGACCATAATAAACAAGGACACGAGATTGATAGCATATAAGACACCCGGACCGACATACATCCTTACTTTCGAAACGTCTTCTGTTATTCGAGACATCAGATCGCCGGTATTGTTTCTTTTGTAAAAAGAGCGATCCAGTTTTTCATAATGACTGAAAATTTCTTTTCGTAAATCATATTCTATCAGTCGAGACATCACTACAATGGTTTGTCGCATGAAGTACATGAAAATACCCATCATCAAAGCAAGTACAATAACCAATAAGCCAAAGAACAAAAGGGTTCCTCCTAGTTCTTTGTAGAGCATGCCCTGGCTTTCGAAGCCATCGAACATTTGGTAGAGATTGATATTCTCTACCACCATATCCAATGCCTGACGTACGATCTTCGGTTGTAAAATGCGGAAAGCATTGGAGACAAAAACGAAAAAAATACCCAGCAGCAGGTGCCAGCGATACTTTATAAAATATTTATTGATGTGTAAAAGATCTTTCAAAGGCTTGAAGTGGTCTAGGTTAACTTTTTGTTGTTGTAAAAGCGCAAAGAAGAATAACCGATTTTAACAAAAATTGTTTGGTAAAGGTAGGAAAAGTTTGAACAAGGAATGGGGTTTATACTGCCTAGCTAAGCATATAGACTTGAGAGGCCCGTCAGAGCAGAAGGAGCTGGTTTGATTTAGAGGTTGCTTTATCAAATTCCTTTAACCAAACCTGAAGATAATAGGCATTTGGAAGTGGTTGGCATATTAGTCTGCCGTATTAATTTATCCAGTTCTGTGTTAGAAAGCCTCGTAGATGCTAAGGCATCGCCTACGTTTTCTG
>JAVCKV010068834.1:0-21964 GCA_032274145.1 Herpochondria borealis | reverse complement strand
GGGGGTCGCTCAGGACGCACATCCATGTGCGCTTCGCTTTACGCGAAGTCCTTTCGCTTCAACCCCCTCCACTATCAGTCGACAAAGCCAAACAGACGCAACAAGAGCGACAGGCTCGGCCTCCGGCCATGGCAACTTTGTTACTTGAAGAAGCACGTTAATCGCCCTCGGGAACCTGTCGGAAGAGTGCCTGGCATCTGTTGTTTGACGTTTTTTTGATCTGTTGCTGTTGGTGTTAAACAGACCTGTGGTCTGTGCTTTTGCTCTTACTGCGTTTGATCAGTGTTTGAACTGTGCTGCGCATGCAGGCCCTTATTGATGCCATGGATGGCGGCGTTAGCGCAGTAGCACAGGGATGTGCGTCTGCGCGGCCCGCAGGAGCAGGACTTTTCAAAATGCCGCCAAGGCACATCCTAATCGCTCGCAAACCGGGCTTTTCGTTAGCCATGTCCAATACAACGAGGGCCCTTTGAAAAGTGACTCCGCCGGAAGGGCGCATCTAATCAGCAGCCTCCCGCAGGGAACAAATAAACCAACAGCCCCCGGCAGGGACAACACCCAACTCAACAGCCCCAGGCAGGGACACCACCTAACCCCCACCCTTTCCCTTATAATAACCAAAAACCAAATTAACGAGCCTATTCACCATGCGTGACCCCCGCTACGACATCCTCTTTGAGCCCGTCAATCTTGGCCCTGTCACTGCGCCAAATCGCTTTTACCAGGTACCACACTGCACCGGCATGGGATACCGCTATCCACGCACTGAAGCAAAGCTTCGTGGCACTAAGGCTGAGGGCGGTTGGGGGGTGGTGTCGACCCAGGAATCAGAAATCCACCCATCTACCGATATCACGCCGGCTAATGAAGCACGCATTTGGGATGAACGTGATATTCCTGCGCTGCGCTTAATGACGGATGCGGTACACGAACACGGCAGCCTTGCAGCGATCCAACTGGTCCACAATGGTCTGCACACCAGCAATCGTTACTCACGATATACCCCGCTCAGTCCGTCATCGCAGGTCATCATCCCCGATGATCCTGTTCAGGCGCGGGGCATGGACTTACAGGACATTACACAATTCAAACGCTGGCACAGAGATGCAGCATTACGTGCACGTGATGCGGGCTTTGATATTATCTATGTGTATGCCGGCCATGACATGACTCTGCTGCAACACTTTTTATTGCAACGCTATAACCATCGCACTGATGAATACGGCGGATCATTTGAAAACCGCTTGCGACTTTTTCGTGAAGTGATTGCCGATACTAAAGACGCCGTTGGCGACACCTGTGCTGTAGCGGTCAGGTTAGCGGTTGATGAACTGATGGGGCCTGATGGCCTTCAGCACGATGGCGAAGGGCGGGATATTATCGAAGCGTTGGCGGAAGAGCCGGACCTTTGGGATGTCAATTTATCTGACTGGTCGAACGATAGTCAGACTTCGCGGTTTTCTGAAGAGGGCTACCAAGAGAAATACACCAGCTTTGTAAAATCAGTGACGACTAAACCTGTGGTTGGTGTGGGGCGTTATACATCACCGGATACCATGGTACGGCTGATTAAAAGCGGCCACCTTGATTTCATTGGTGCGGCACGCCCTTCTATCGCTGATCCATTCCTGCCAAAGAAAATTGAATCTGGCCGTATCGAAGAAATTCGCGAGTGCATTGGCTGCAATATATGTGTCGCGGGTGACAATACGAATGTGCCTATGCGCTGCACTCAGAACCCTACCATCGGCGAAGAATGGAGGCGCGGTTGGCACCCGGAAAACATCCCATCAAGAACTTCGCAAGGGGCCTGTCTCATCGTGGGCGGCGGACCCGCGGGACTCGAAGCTGCGCGCGCACTTGCACAACGCGGTATCAACGTGACATTGGCAGACGCCAATAAAGAATGGGGCGGTCGTGTCACATTAGAAAGCAAACTCCCCGGGCTGTCAGCTTGGGGGCGGGTCAGAGATTGGCGTGTATGGAATTTACAGCAAGTGGCGAACACTGAACTCTATCTGCAAAGTGAACTTAACGCCGAGACAATACTGGAGTACGACATTGCTAATATCGCTATCGCCACGGGTGCAACATGGCGCCGCGACGGAGTTGGCAGATCCCACAGGCTTCCACTTGAATTTCTGCACCCACGCCGCGTGCTGACACCCGATGATCTTCTAAAAAACGGCACTGATGCTATAACTACTAACGGTCCTGTAGTGATCTTTGATGACGACCGTTTTTATATGGCCAGTGCATTGGCAGAACTGGTTGCCGGCAGCGGTGTTAAAACAGTATTTGTTACCCCGACACCCGTTGTTGCACCCTGGTCTGACAACACATTGGAACAAGAACGCATCCAGAAACGCCTGATTGAACTGAACGTAGAAATTATACCGTCACACACTTTGGCTGGTATGTCAGACGATACCTTGACGATTGCGTGCTGTTACTCGGGCAGGCTTACCGAAATCGGTTGCTCGCAGCTGGTGTCGGTCACCTCAAGAACATCTAATGATGCTCTCTGGATAGAATTAAACGATAAACAAGCACAATGGAAAGATGCAGGGATCGAAAATATCACTCGTATCGGTGACTGTGTGTCGCCCGGCCTTATCGCAAATGCGGTCTATAGCGGACATGGCTTCGCAAGAGACTTTGGCTTAGCAGAATCACCTCAACCGCTCCGCGAAGACATGGCTACTCTATAATGGCTACAAACGAATGTGGTGCTTCGCTTGAGCAATGGCTGCAAGTTAACCCGGGTATAAATACGTTGCTATTAGCCGCGCCTGATATCAACGGCGTGATGCGCGGTAAAAGCGTACCTGTGTCAGACGCAAAGAAAGTCGCCAGCGGCGAAGTGCGCATGGCGCTGTCTACACCTAGTGTTAATATCTGGGGAAACGAGATCATCGGCACCAGCCAAGTTGATGAAACAGGCGATTGCGATATCACTCTACGACCCACCGGCCGCCGCCCGTATCGCAGTGTATTAGCAAACGATATGGCCATTGTACCCGCCGACTTCTGGCAGGAAGACAATACACCGTTGCAAACCAGTTGCAGGCAATTTGCCTGTGCAACGCAACAAGAGTTTCAGCGCCGTGGTTGGCAGCCTGTAGTGGCATTGGAAATTGAATTCTATCTTTATGATCTTGCAGAATCACAATTGACGCCGCCAACATCCCCGGTCACCGGTGAACGATTGTTCGGTCGTGAGTGCGGATCATTAATTGATCTACAGCACTTTGCACCGTTACTTTGCGATATTAGTGACACCTGTAACGCAGCTGGAATACTCACCACATCAGTACTCAGTGAGAACAGTCCGGGAATGTTCGAAATTAATCTGAACCACTCTGCCGATTTACTACACGCCGCCGACGAGCTTGCCTTTCTGCGCTTAATGATGCGTGACATCGCGCTTAAACATGGTTTCGGATTAACCTACATGGCGAAGCCTTATGCAGATCTTGACGGATCTGGCCAGCATATGCACTTCAGTATTCTTGATGGTGAAGGCAACAATATTTTTGACAACGGCAAAGACGAGGGTTCAGATCTATTGCAGCATGCGGTGGCTGGTGTACTTAAAAACCTGAATGATATGGTTCTATTCAGTGCACCGCATATTAGTTCATATCGAAGAATACAGCCTGATTCGTATGCACCAACGGCAATCTGCTGGGGTTACGACAATCGCACTGTGCCTGTCAGGATACCGGGTGGCTCTACAAAAGCGCGCCGTATCGAATACCGCGTTGCAGGTGCTGATGCGAACCCCTATCTGCTGACAAGTTGTGTATTAATGGCCGCATTAGATGGGATCGACAACAAGCTAGTGCCGCCTGCTGCAATCACAGGTACAGCATACGATCAGAAGCTAGACAACGTGCTGTCTGATATGCCATCGGCTATCATTGCTTTCGAGGAGAGCAGTTTTATCAACACCATTATACCCCCACTTCTCAAAGAGGCTTATCTTAACTGCAAAAAACAGGAGTATGCGGTGTTCACCGATCAAGTCACCCAACTTGAAATTGACACGTTTCGGCATCGAATCTGAAGGTAACACTGGCGGCAATATTGGCGGTAACATTGGCAAACAGCATCACAGAATCCCGCGACGTTAGCAGCGTTGAATAAGTGCCTTTGGCTTGGCTAACGCACGGGTTTAGCGTTAGTCACCAAAGCGCTGGGGGCCTGTTCGTGATATCAAGCGAGACGCATACTGGCAAACAACCGGTCAGCTACAGCACAGGCCAACCACCACGGTCTATGCTGTCGGAGCCGTGCAAGACCCATTAATGCCAATACCTGTCAATGACGCCGACTAACCAACACATGCATTCGAGCGCCTTCATCAAACTTTGACCGCTCTGCAGTTTTCATCTGCCCGTCCATCATTTTAAACACCAACCAAACAGTGATTATCGAGAACACAAGGCCACCAAACGCCTGCCCGATCAATACCCCACTCGCCCCCCAGAAAGAAGCACCTATCACAACAGGCAACCAGGTACCCAACGTGTGTCTGCCCCAGTTGACCCAGGTGGAATAGACCGGGTGGCCTAAATTATTAAATGAGGCATTACCGATGAAAACAAAGCCATTAAATATCTGCGCCAGAGCCAATGGACCGCAAAACAACAGAATCAACTGCAGCGTTACCCCACTAGCATCAAATAAGCTGGCAATGTAACCGCGTAATACATACAGCACGATAGCGATCAAAATTACATAGATGGTGACGAAACCCATCGCGGTCTTAAATGCCCCCCTGACACGCTGATGCAATTGTGCGCCGTAGTTCTGCCCAATAATGGGCCCGATTGCCCCAGACAGTGCAAAGATCACAGCAAACGCGACCGGTGTTAAGCGGCCAATAATAGACATACCAGCAACTGCGTCAGTACCAAATTTTGCCATTTCACGCACCACAATGCCTGAACCGATTGGCGTGGCAACATTAGCCAATACAGCCGGAAATGCAATGGCTAGTACCGAACCAAGATCACGGCGAAACAGCCCGATCGACGGCATGGCGAACCCGTGATGTGTCTTGATCACAGGATAAACTGACACAACAAGAATGGTAAAACGCGCTATCACGGATGCAATCGCGGCCCCCTGAAGTCCAAGCCCCAGGCTAAATATAAGTATCGGATCAA
Source organism: Herpochondria borealis (assembly GCA_032274145.1). Classification (NCBI taxonomy): domain Eukaryota; phylum Rhodophyta; class Florideophyceae; order Ceramiales; family Ceramiaceae; genus Herpochondria; species Herpochondria borealis. Next base: position 16,790 of record JAVCKV010068834.1, on the reverse strand, counting down.
GGATCGCATTAACAACACCCCCCGCCAGAGTCGCCAACGTGGCGTGTTTCGCATCACCATGAGCACGCAAAATTGCGCCAGCGATCATGGCCGCCATCAATACCGGCATAGAGGGCAAAATGATCGACAGGTAGCTCACCGCCAGTTCGCGAGTCTCGCCATTGGCACCGAGCAAATCAAGTAGCCCATCAAGACCGGCAAACACCGCTATAACCGTTACAATCGAAACCACCACTCCCATTGCCACCACGCTGGTGGCGTACTCCGCTGCGTCATCAGCCTTGCCGGCACCAACAGCCTTGGCCACCAAAACACCAGCGGCAATGGATAATCCAATACTGATTGAGGTGGTAAAAAATAGAATGGTACCGGCGTAACCTACCGCTGCTGCCAGCGCCGCATTACCCAGCATGGCAATAAAAATCATATCGACCAGATCGACGGCAAAAATCGACATCAACCCGATACTGGACGTAAATGACATGACGCTGACATGCCTAAGCAAGCTGCCATGGGTAAATGCTGGTTTGGCGTCACTCATGCTGCTTTAGTCCTGGTTGAAATCAGTCATCAATTGTTGATCTAGTTGTGGTTCTGCAGGATGCAAGTTAGCCTGCCTCGGCGCGAGGGGATTATCGCCATAACATCGCCGTAATATCGCCAATGGTCTTTGTAATGCGCTGTAGTTGACCGTTAGTTGCACTATTACAGTAACAGCAACCATTACCTGTATTTAACAGTCTAACCCAACACCAGATTCCGCCCCAATCCTTTTACTAGCGGCCGATCTAAAACACTGATCTATGGCTCTGCATGACGGTCATGGCGTATACTCAACCGTCCGTTTGACCGGAAGTTCCAGACCCGGCTTCGGACAAACAATCGCTGACAAAATTACCAGCCAACCTATCGGCACCAATAAACCACCGCACCAGCCATTAAGGGATACACCATGAAAGCAATACTTGGCACGATGACATTCAGCGATCAGGTCGATCATGACGTCGCCACCAGCATGATCAACGCTTTCAAGAAATCAGGCCACAATGAGCTTGACTCCGCCTACGTCTACTGTGGTGGTAACACAGAGAAACTACTTGGCGACCTTAACAAGAATGGTGTTTTGGAACATTGCGATATTGCCACGAAAGTCAATCCTAAAGAAGGCGGACTGACCACCGAATCAATCAATAATCAATTTTCCACTTCGCTCAGTAGCATGGGTCTGGACAACGCCGATTTATTGTATTTGCACCAACCCGATCTGGACACCCCGATCACAGAATCTCTTGAAGCGCTGAATGAACACTATCAGGCGGGTCGGTTTAAGAGATTCGGGTTAAGTAACTATGCCGCATGGCAAGTGGCCGAGATTGCCGGCATTTGTGAAAAACAGGGTTTTATGATGCCCATGGTTTATCAGGGCATGTATAACGCGATCACCCGGGATGTCGAGCGCGAACTATTCAAGTGCCTGCAACACTACAATATCGCTTTTTATGTCTACAACCCGCTGGCCGGTGGCATGCTTACCGGTAAACATCAGGACGTCGCCGCAGCACCCACCGACGGTCGCTTTTCCGGCAACGTTGAATACCAGAACCGCTACTGGAAAAACAACACTTTTGACGCTGTAAACACATTTACCGAAGCGTGTAAAAAGGAAGATATAAACCCGGCAAGTGCGGCACTGCGATGGCTGGTCCACCATTCCGACTTAAACAACGACAAAGGCGATGGAGTCATACTGGGCGCCAGCTCAATGAATCACTTCGAGCACAACCTACAAGCACTACAGGAAGGCCCTTTGCCAGCCACGGTCATAGAGTCACTAGACAAGGGATGGGATATCGCCAGACCGGATTGTACTAAATACTTTCGGCCATAACGCTACTCACAAGGTCCACCAATGCCACACCGTTTAAGCTTCATTACCCGACAATTCCATGCCGCCACTCTGGTCCCGGGTAACACCCCGACCTATCTGGCACTTGCCATGGGTATGGTTATGTTTCAATCAGCAAACGCTGCTGACAACTGCATGTATAAACCCGGACCGGTTGATTCAGAAGTCATTCAAGCAAAGCTACCTGCCGCTGGTATTAGCAGCGCGTGGTATGGAAATGCGACCAGCCTGTACACCCATGGCGTATTAGGTGATGCGATTGAAGCGCATACACTGTATGCGCAAGAATCAGGCTCAAAGGGCTGCGCAAAAGAGATAACGCTTGATGACTTTTCAGTTTTCGAAGACATCAACCCGCGGATTGCTGATGTTACCGGCGATGGCAGAAACAATGTTATTGTCATTGAAAGTCATGTCGATAAAGGTGCTTCTTTGGCGGTCTATGGAATTGAGGACGGCACCCTGCGCAAGGTCGCGACAACGCCACATATTGGCACACCAAATCGTTGGTTAGCACCAGTGGGTATTGCAGACTTTAATAACGATGGCATCAATGATGTGGCTTACGTGCAGACACCACACATCGGTGGCATATTAAAAATCTGGTCTTTTGCAAATAAAAACCCTGTCCAGTTAGTTTCGGCTGGCCGTTATTCAAATCATCGCATTGGCCAAAACTATATTACCGGTGGCGTTAAGGTCTGTGACAACAAACCAGTGATGATTCTGCCCAATCAACAATGGTCCGAAACCCTCAATGTTCGTTATAACGGTGAGGAGCTCACTAACGAGGTGTTAGCTAATGACACAAAACCAATGACAGTGAGCAACGCGCTGCAGTGCGCAGAATAACTAGCCCTCACTGACGTAAAAGGCCGCTATGGTGTTAACAGCCTGACACGGAAATCAGGCTTAAAACACCCCGCCATCGGTACACATCATCATTCCCGATAAACACCACTCACGGCTAAAACTTTGTCACGTTAAATGGCACAAGATCACACAGCATCAAGCGGTCAAACAGGTGAATAGATTCATCACTTCCCAACACGGCCCCTACAGCTGCCAGCTCTACAACCCTCGTGCCCCCCAGTATCAACGACCCAAGCGCCACAGAATCCAGCGCCACCAGAAGCTCTGTATTAGCGTCTCTGTTCAGGCCGGTTACTTCTTCCATTTCAGCCCGGCCATTTGCAACAGATAGCCGCCATACTTTACAAAGATAATCGAACGTCGGGTCGCAGTAATCAATGATCACCTGACCTTCATGCCCGTAGCTTCGATTACAAAAAAGCGCTGGCAGGTCCAGCGGGCGCAACCACATCATATCCAGCCGCGCCTTTTGCCAAAGTTGCCGTGGATCTCGCATGTAATGGCGGACGGCAGGGTTTGTTGGTGCAAGTTCCCAAACCAGCTCACGGGTCATCCCGATTGACGACATATATTTGATTAACGCAACTTCCGCACGAGGCTCAAGCGCAATCAGCTCACTTACTTTGCAAACACCGTTAACCCGGCCATGACCGGTGGCAGTTTCCGGAGCACTGTCCATTTTATACAGGGCATATCCGCAGGCATTTTGCAGAGCATCATAAACCACTGCGACAAACTGCGGCCCCCTGCCAAACCAACTGTCAGCCGTATCGGTGAGAATCAGATGCCACCAGTCGCCGGCCCTATCGATCCCACCCGGCTGGGCATTCAGCGCCTGATCATGTATCGGTAACAGAGTCGCGATCGCCTGCGCACGATCATGAATCAATTTCACGGTGAAGTCAGAAACAGATTCAGCCGAAACAGAAAACTCTCGAGCGGGTAGCTGCCATTCCACGAACTCTGTCGCCATACCGTAGCCATAGCGTTGATACAACCCGGATTCAGATGCCATCAGCACTGATGCAGCATCGCCATGCGACAAAGAGTTTTCAAGGTGTGCCCGCATCATGTGTCCCAGACCACCTTTGCCCTGCGATGGCGGACTGATACTTACGCCACCCAACCCGGCTACCGGCACGCGCGCCCCCCCCGGCATCGCTAGCTGGAACTGATAGGCAAAGCAGCCACCAAAGATCTTGCCGCCAGTACGCACCCCGATTCGCCTTTCGACAGGCCTTAGATGATCATTGCCACCAAAATCATCGGGCGTCGTCACCGTGCCAAAACCGTCTAGAATAGAGCGCTGAACTTCCTGCCATTCTGCAATCGACGGACAAAATACTTCTACGTTTTCAGGCATCTTTTTGAAGCTACTAAAACAAAGTTGTCCTTAACTTATCAGGCCTCACCGGCAAAATCATTACAATAAAAAGGTGAGACACTGCAACGCCGTAAATTAGAACCCGTATGAGCAGCCCAAAGCGCACGCAGCACAAGGCAACAGACCCAAACTATGTGTGGCAATTCTCACCAACGCAAATGGCTAGACAGGCCGATTGTCTTCAACCCGGTAAAGATCGCATTAGAAAGTGGCCCAGCCCCGAAGCAAGTAACCGGCACATTGTTTTAGCTGCTTTAGATATTGCCCACTGCATGTAGAGTGAGATCATGTGTTATCGACCAGAACCATTCTGAGCAACACCATATGGCAGGTAAAAATCAGCAGCCTGAAAGCGATATGGATGGCGTATGTTTTGGACAGACACCAAACAGTAGTAACCTTCAATATTGCATGGTGCGCCCTTTGTGGGTTGCCCACTTTTGACCTGTTCACGGGCAGCGCTGAGGAACAAGGTTCCTATTACTAGCGTGATCACTTTGAGGCGTGACATACCAACTTACATTGCAACGCTATTCATGTGCGCTGACAGGCTGAGCAGAGCCACTACAAGTTTTCATCAAGAAAATACCTCGTGGTCACGCATCCAAATGCCCACCCAGAAAATCCGTCCGTACGATAGACAAGCACTGCACCTACTTCACATAGGGGCAAAGAACAAATAGACTGCCTCGTCTTCCAATTTAATAATCAATTAAACAGCGATCAACACCTATAATATTCGCAACACTGCCCGTTAACTTAAAACTACATCAATGACTACAACGCTGCCAAAGAGTATCTCCATAGTGGGCTGTGGCCCTGCCGGGTTATCTTCAGCGATCGCGCTGCATGACAGTGGTTTCAACGTCACCATTTACGAGCAATTCAGCCAGCCAGGTCCGGTCGGTTCTGGCCTGATGCTGCAACCCACTGGCCTTGAGGTGTTAGACATTTTCGGCCTGCGCGCCAGCGCCGAGAGATTGGGGCAAAGAATAGACGGCATGTTGGGTAGACTTGCGCCAAACGGCAAAGTTGTACTTGATATTAAATACAAGGCACTGAACAGAGATTTGTACGGTGTCGCCATCCATCGTGCATCACTGTTCCACATACTGCACTCGGCCGTGGTTCAACGCAAAATCAACATCGTAACCGCCCGGAAAATCAGCGCCCTTAAATGGCACACTGATCAACGTGTAACGCTGATAGATGGCAACGGTCAATTGATCGGTGAACCCGCGGATCTGGTAGTCGATGCCAGCGGCGTGCAATCAAAGCTACTTCAGTATGCAGACACACCACGCAAAACCAAAGCAACCGGTATCAACCAGCCATTTGGTAAAGCACTTGAATTTGGTGCGCTGTGGACAACCGTTAAATTAAACGACCCCCATTTTGATAGAAACCTGCTAGAGCAACGTTACAAAAAAGCCAGCGTCATGATAGGCATACTGCCCTGCGGCACCCTGCCCGATTCCGATACTCAATTAGCGACTTTGTTCTGGAGCATTAAGGCCCGGGACTTCGAGCGATGGCAAAATAACGGACTCGACCACTGGAAGGACGAAGTTGCCCGCTATTGGCCCGAAGTATCACCACTATTAGACCAGATACATCACACCGACCAACTCACCCACGCGACCTATTCGCATCACACGCTGAAGCAACCCTGGCGCCAGTCACTGGTGTTTGTCGGCGATGCCGCGCACGCCGCCAGCCCGCAACTCGGTCAAGGAGCAAACATGGCGTTGCTTGATGCACTGGCACTAGCGACTGCCCTTAAATCCTGCAACAACACAGCGGATGCAAGCCGGACGTATGCCAACCTGCGTAGACAGCACGTCAGGTTGTATCAAGCGATCAGCTATGCACTGACACCGTTCTATCAGTCTGACTCTCATGTACTGCCACTACTGCGCGATACCCTGTTTGAACCCACATCGGCGATCGGCTTTATGAATCGCCTTATGACAAAGCTTGGCTCCGGGGTTCTGACGGGCCCCGTAGCAAAAATTAACCAGCACAAGCAATCCCGTTAGCGCCTTAAGCAGATGTTTTTCAAACACACAAACACAAATATTTTATAGTGTCTGCCTGATTACACCACCAATTCACGTGCCTTCCTGATGCCCCCAGAGATTCAACCCCAACGCCGCGCAAACTTCGTCCGCCGACACCCCGTGTGGATAACCGTCATCGCCCTGCTGCTGGTCGCGACAGTGGCGTTAGTAGTCATCGCATCCCGATCGCTGGATCGACTGGAAACCCGAATTCAGGAGGTCTTTGATGGCCCTAAATGGTCAATACCTGCACGTGTATACGCACGACCACTTGAACTCTACCAGGGCCTGAACATCTCACAACAGGATGTGATCAACGAACTGAATCGACTGGGCTACCGGCAAACAAACATCAATGGCCCGGGACAATACAACGCAGCGGCGGACCGATTGGGCATACAGACGCGGGGCTTTAATTTTGCCGACGGTCCAGAACCCGGCACCAACACCGTTATGCGTTGGAACAACAACGTCATCAGCGAAGTGCTAGATTCAAAAGGCAATGACCTGTCGTTGGTCCGACTAGAGCCCTTGTTAATTGGCCGCATATCCCCCGCCCAAAGTGAAGACCGACTATTAATTAGCCTTGATCAACTACCCAAAGGCCTTGTCGATGCGTTACTGGCAGTAGAGGACCCGAAGTTTTACCAGCACTCTGGTATTTCCATCCGCGGCATCTTGCGTGCGATCTATGTCAACATCAAAGAGCGCCGGTTCGCCCAAGGCGGCAGCACACTGACTCAGCAGCTGGTTAAAAACTTGTTTCTGACTCGCGAACGCAGCATCAAACGAAAACTCACTGAATGGCCTATGGCGGTAATTTTAGATCGCCGCTATGAAAAAGAAGAGATCCTGCAGGCTTTCGCCAACGAGGTTTTCTTTGCTCAGGATCGCAGCCGAGCCATTCACGGTTTTGGCCTTGCCAGCTATTATTTTTTTGATAAACCGGTACAGGAACTTCAGACCCACGAATACGCGTTACTGGTGGGTTTGTTAAAAGGCCCCAGTTACTACAACCCACTAAGGCATCCTGATCGTGCCACCACCAGGCGCAACCTGGTGCTTAGAATCATGAGTGAAGCGAACCTGATCGACAGCAAAGATCTTGCGCAGTGGCAAGCAAAGCCACTGAGTCTATCGCGTGCTTCTAACCTGACTCAGCAACCGGCCTACCTGGATTTAGTCCAAGAGCAACTAACGCGTGATTACTCTACCGAAGACTTACATAAAAACGGATTGGGTATATTCACTAACTTTGATCCTCGAGTACAAATTGCACTAGAACAATCATTGCACGAAGCGTTTGAGCAGATCGAACGGGAAAATTCTTTATCACAGGAACAACTGCAACAACTTAAAGCCGCAGCAGTAATTAGCAGTGCTGACACGGGCGAAGTAGTAGCAGTACTAGGTGGCCGCGAAGCACGCTTCGCAGGCTTTAACCGTGCACTTGATGCAAAAAGACAGATAGGCTCTTTGCTTAAACCGTTCATCTACTTAACCGCACTTGAGCAACCAGTCTTTTATAACCTGGCCACACCGGTTGATGATTCACCCGTTTTCCTTGAACAACCTGACGGCAGCATTTGGGCGCCTTCTAACTATAGTGGTATCAGTCATGGCCCTGTGCCATTGATCAATGCACTGACACGCTCGTATAACCTGGCGGCAGTGAACACCGGCCTGAATGTCGGCATTGACAACGTCATAGCCACCCTTGAACGAATGGAGTTAAACGCTGATCTTAAAGAGTTACCTTCACTGCTACTGGGTGCCGTCGACCTCACCGTCGCGGACGTAGCCAGCCTGTACCAGACACTTGCCGCGGGTGGCTTCCATACACCCCTGCGCGCGATTCGCGAAATACAGGCTCTGGATGGCGAGTTATTGCAACGATACCCTTTACGCGGCACCCAAAAGATTGATCCGGCCAATATGCATATATTAAATTACGCATTGCAAAACGTAATGCGCGCAGGCACCGGCCGAAGGGCCTATCGCTACATCAACCCTGACATCGCGCTGGCGGGGAAATCCGGTACCTCGAACGATCAACGCGATAGTTGGTTCGCCGGCTACGGCGGCGACTATGCAGGCGCGGTATGGATGGGCAACGACGATAACACGCCCACTGAAATTACCGGATCACGGGGGGCACTTGAAGTTTGGGCGCGAACTTTCGCGAAAATAAACACCAACAGCCTTCGATTCAGCGCGCCGGACACCGTGCGCTACGTGCCGATAAATGCCATCACTGGAAACCGCATCGAAGAGACTTGCGCGCAAGCCACCTACCTGCCTTTTCATGCTGACTACGTTCCAGAGATAGCGCCCAAGGGGTTGTTTGCATCCCGCTGTGAGTAGTTTGTCTGTATTTTCAGATCGCTTTTATCTACCGATTTCAGGCAAAACACAGCTTGAGGTCCGCAACCACTTTCAACAGAACAGCAGGCTCCGTAACAACATATTGGTGTCGTCAGCACTGCGATAGGCGTTGATGGCCTATATCTTGTAACATTTTTGTGGGATATTTTTCCCAATTATGTTTTACACTATGGGTATCCCGGGTTTCGGGACTCGGTACGTGTGATTTGCAGGGCTAACACTCAACTGGCGTTGCCCTGCCAACTCTCGTCACCAGAAGAATCGCCACTGCGATTATCGATACTGACTTTATGACAAAATACGGAGATTGAAATGCATATCAGAAAAACCACCACAGTGATCAGCCTTGCGGTGATTGTTGCTCTGTCCGGCTGCGACAGTGACAATGATCCAACCAGCGACACTTCAACAATCACCCCGTCACTCGGTGGAAACCCGACAGACCAAACCAGCATGCCCGCGCCTGATGATAACGCAACAGCCCCAATCGTTATGGAAGGATTGGCAGGACAATGGTCACTCAATTGCAGCGCACAGGCTGATAGCGCCGAGTATTCCAGCGCACAACTGAGCGTGGCAGATAACGTGGCAACCCTGACTGAGTCCTTTTTCACCGATAGTAGCTGTACCACCGCCGCATCCCCGGCAGTTGTCGTTACAGACAACTCATTAATGTTTAACGACACCATGACAACCACCTCATTAGGTGAAGCACACAACGTTGAATCAACGGTTGAATCAAAAACAATTGATGGCACTTCAGCAACAGACGGAATCAACCAAATCACCTACGACATCATGCTAATCACCAACAACACCCTGTACTTTGGTAACAAAGGCGACACCAACAACGGCACCACTGAAGCACTACGACCACAGACTCTTGACCAGACCATGACCTGGTCAAACCTGTAAAACAACCAGTCGCCTGAAGCCTTAAGTACAACGTACTGCTGCAATGCACAGCATGTATTGCAGCAGTACTAATTCACTGTGCGTTGCCGTATCGCTATCATGATAGCTTGTGCCTATGCGCTGTAACTATAACCTGGTGTTGCATAAAATTTCGAGTCCAGAGGCTTATAGATCTGTATAAGAGGCGTTGCACGGAATTTTTACTGGATTGAGCCTGGTCATTCTAAGTGATATTCAGTAAAACTGAGTACAACGCCTTAAATGCTGCTATAGAAGCAGCGCAGCAGTTCTGGGCTGGAATTTTTTGCAACACCAGGGTATGGATCCGCCTCGACACGCGGCCGGCCACGCATCCCCGACAAGAACGCGAACGCATATCACTGTGACGTTGGGATGTCGACGCCCCACGAATAATGCAAGCGGCAACGGGCACACAAATCAGTGTGGTAAGCAATGACGACGCGGCGCGCCAATCCAACGGTCCCTGCGCTAGATACCAGCCTGCCCTTAACTGCCTGACTCACGATCAAATGCCAAAAGCGATATACGCCAGAATAATTTCTGTCACCCCTCAATAAATTCAATATGAAGCAGTTTGATATTAAATCGCCAAACGTGCATGATTAATGGGATTCTTACATTCACTGGAGGCCCCCATGGCATTAGAAGACAACGTTTGCACCTTGGTACCGTACTTTACCGTTCAAAGCGGAAAAATGGACGAATTTAAAGCCCTTGGCGACCAGATGGTAGAACGCACCAAAACAGAAAAGGACTGCGCTTTCTACGGCTTTAGTTTCAGTGGTGATCGTGCGCATTGTCGTGAGGGCTATACTTCAGCCGAAGGCATATTGGCGCATCTTGAGAATGTCGATGCCCTACTGAAACAAGCACTCAGCATCGCAAGCCTTGACTTACTTGAAGTCCACGGCCCTGCAGCAGAGCTTGAAAAGCTCAAAGAGCCACTGGGCGGCCTGAATCCTACATTCTTTACACTCGAGAGTGGCTTTAGAAACGCCTAACAACTTGAGACCCGGACATCCCAGCCGCGACAGCGGTCTGGGATGATTTGATAGAACGCCGCCTTAAATTCCATGAACGCCGCTATCTGCACATCGCTAATAGTTTAACAAAAACACTCTATGCAGCGCACCAAGCGCACGGTTTCTGAGAGCAGGCGTGTTCCAAAACAGCAGCCATTCCCGCGTGGTGAATACGGCTGCGAAAACAAAGCTATGTCGCAAAGTCAGCGGCACCTACCCTACACACGACTTAATGAAAAGCGTACTCCCCCTGATCAAAGCCATACTTATCAGGTCCAGCTGTGTAACTTGCCCAATAGAATCTAGCTGCTCTGAACACTTATCGTTTTTTTTCTGGCAATCACCTGAGAACTATAAATAACCACAGCGGTTGTACGCCGAAAGCCATCTCAACCAATCCGAATCTCATTCGAATAATAACGATCAATGGTCAGTGATCTTTTGCGTCTTCGACGCTTTCTAGATGAGCGCTTACTGAAAAGCACCAGCTTGGCGATCCCAAGAATACTGATGAGAATCCACGCTATCTGAATTAGTGCGCTGGCCAGATTAAACTCGTAGAGCAAACTAATTCCAACAAGACTGGCCGCTACCATATTAAAAATGCAGTAGGCATAACCCGGGGCTTTCACCCAACCAATTTGCACCATAAAGTAGCTGCCAATATACACTGCGGTGCCGATCACGCCTGCGATTTGGTGCCATTGAGCAAAAATATCCATGGAATCCATTCCAATTGAAGTCGAGTTTAAGCTGCGTAATAACGTAGCAATAAAGTCTTCAGTGCGAAATGATCTAATAACGGTTATTACAGGTAATTTTACCGCTTTTTTCCTTGGTAACGCTTTTGCCGACTTTGCTGCCTTTCAAAGAGCTGCCTCATTGTCGAACGTAGCCAAACTACCAGTCTTACTCGCAAGGATAATTGTTACACATTACCATTGCCGCCTACTGCTAGTAAGTTCGCGCCGCCACGTAACACCACAGTTGCCGCTAACCACAAATAGCTAACACAGTCCACCGATGCTCCCTGTCGCGCAATAACGCGACTGGCAGCCCACCCTCGATTGATAAACGGCAAAACTACGTAGCTACACTATAGATCGCAACAGCAGAAACTAATACTCACACTATTCACAGACGCAGGTCATAGTTGCAGTCATCGAGCGCAGATCAACAGACGAGGTATTTACAGATAATCGTTCTTAGTCTGCACACATTATCGCTGAATTGGACCGTGCTCCTACTGAACTCATAGGTATCAATACCCTAACTCTTATAAGCCACACGCTATTCAGGTGAAATTGGCAGAGGCCCCAGTGCAGTAGATATTCGGGATTGGCCCAGTGTTGCTATGTAAACAAGAATTCAACCCAAAATGACCAGACGCGCTCTGAAGAATTGCTTCCTCATACCAGGGATTGGTACGGCGGCCACTGCCTCTTTTGGATCCTATGCAAGAGCATATCGCTTTTACCAGCGTATCAGATTCACATTTGTCGAAACCCACACGTTCAACAAAAATACTTATTGCGTTTACCTTCACCCCAAAGAAATTTGGGTAACACTATTTTCGCTGTCGGCCTCTATCTATTTTGTCTGTACAGCTTTGATCGGCTAAATTCCCTTATGCGAGTCCTCGGCCAATAAAACCAATGTTTTGAGGATTCTATTGATTGGTACTTCCACACCAGCACGCTCAGCCAAATCTACCACTGCACCATTCAAAGCATCGACCTCTGTACGCCGCCCCGCAAGCAAGTCTTGCAACATAGAGGGTTTGTGATTTTTGTGTGTACTACATGCCAACTCAATGTTCGAATGCACAGCCGCCATATCCAAAATGACACCATGCGCCGCACCGACCACAGCCACTTCAAGCGCAACTTTTTTTACCAAAGCCATCGCCCCTTCAGATGAGCCGATGTTACCCGGTGTGCCATGTGCAAGAGCACACAACGCATTCATACCGGCGTTGAAAGCAACTTTCTCCCAGATTTTCCGATCAATATTCGCATCATGCACCACGTCGATATCGGTGTTCGAAAATGCGTTAAGAATTTTTTTATGAATGGGAAGATCACTGCCGTGCACGCTATTAAAACGGGTGACACCGTCGCCCATTTTTTTAACCACCCCGGGTGCGATTTTATCAACAGGCATCATTGAGACACCAACCAAAACGCGCTCGACCGGAACAAATTCGGCTACGGTATCGCTATTTCCCAATCCATTCTGCAGCGTAAGCACGTGCGTGACCTCTGTTATCTGATGAGCCACTGCAGCCAATGCGGCCTTAGACTGAAAAGATTTAGTCAGTAGAATAATAAGATCAAGCGGCCCTTCTACATCTTTTGGTGCCCGTGCAGGCACTTTCACCACCGACTGGTGAGACCCCGTTTGCAGCGTCAACCCGTTGGTGTCTATGGCAAGCCTGTGAGCATCGTTTGTGGTCAGGAGTTGGGTATCTGTGCCAGCCTCTGCCAGCCTGCCACCAAACCACGAACCCATTGCACCTGCACCAAGTATGGCAACGCGCATAGTAGTCAGTACCTAGAAAAATCGAGCGCTCAGATTAGCACAACGGCCATATCGACAATGCCTTGTCCACCCAGTCAGAGTTGATTATTATGAACCCCGCATTCCATAAGTTATGCACGATAGGAGATCCCCCGTGTCCGTAAGTAGCGAAGCACAGCTTCAACCCCCCACCCGGACTCAGTCCCGATCAGACTCAATGAGTGATATAGAATGGCAAACCAGAGTCGACCTGGCAGCCAGCTATCGACTGGTGCACCACTACAAATGGACCTCACAAGTCTACAATCATATTACTGCAAGGATTCCCGGTACCGAAGCGCTACTGATCAACCCGTTCGGCCACGGCTACGACGAGATCGGACCGCGCGATCTGGTCAAGATAGATATCGACGGCAATAAACTCGACGACAATCCCTACCCGGTAAATCAGGCCGGTTACACGATTCACTCAGCCATTCATGCGGCCCGCCCGGACTTACAATGCATTGTTCATACTCACTCGCAAAATGCGACAGCGATCTGTTGCCTTGAAGAAGGCTTCATACCACTGACCCAAATGGGATGTATGTTTCACGACCGGATCGCCACCCATGAATTCGAAGGTATCGCTCTTGATCTTGCAGAACGACAAAGCTTAGTCAAAGACCTGGGCGAATCCAATCACACCATGCTGCTGTACAACCACGGTATTTTGGTTTGCGGACAAAGCATCGCCCACGCACTCACCAGGCTATATCACTTCGAAGACTGTGCCGGCGTGCAATTAAAAGCCATGGCAGCTGTGGCCGGTGGTGCAACGTTAAAGCGCCCGCGCCCCGAAATTGTGGAAAAAACCCGTGAACAATTTGAAAGCGGTGCCTCACAAGGGGGTGCAGAAGTTCTGCTGCCAGAATGGCCCGCCTACCTGCGAATGCTGGATCGTATTTACCCCGGCTGGCGAGACTAACCAAAAGCTTACGATACACAGGAACACAGATTCACCGCACAAAAACAACACACAGCAACGCCTTAGCATTGCTATCAACAAACAAACTATCGAGCATAGATCCATGATTCACGTCATCGCCGTTATCACTGCACTACCAGACAAACGATCAGAAATTTTAAAGGCCTTCCACGCCAATATCCCCGCCGTACTTGCAGAGAAAGGATGCATAGAATACCGGCCTGTTATCGATGCTGAAAATGCAGGAAGCATACAAAGCAAATTAGGCCCAGACACTTTTACCGTTATTGAGAAATGGGAAACTATGGAAGATCTAGGTGCGCATGCAAAGTCTGCACATATGGCGGCATATGCGAAACTGGTCGGTGGTCTTATCGGAGATCGTAAGATTCATGTTTTAGAAGATACTGATTGAGTTTGCTTGGTTGGGTTTGGGTGTTGTCCTTGCTGGGGCTTTTTGTTAGATGGTGTCCCCTGCGGGGTGCTGCTGTTTAGATGTCGCCTTCCGCGGGAGTCACTTTTCAAACATGAAAACTAACGAAAAGTGTTATCACGACCTTATGGCCCTTCGGGTGGCTGCGCCACTTTGTCGATTGACAGCTACGGGGGCGCTCAAGTCGCACATCTTTGCGCGCTTCGTTTTATGCGAAATCCTTTCGCTTCACCCCCCTCCACTGACAAAGAGACAAAGCCAAACAAACACAACGCACAGCGACAGGCTCGGCCTTTGGCCATTGGAATTTTATTATTGAAAAGACGCTGTGCGGTCAGATCCGTATCGTCATTAGGCTGTTGATACCGATACGTCTGACGTTGACTAGGTGATTTATACAGTGAAACAGATCGCTGCAAAGAGCAGCAGCTTCTGCAGGGACTATAACTAACGTTGTACCTCAGTCCATATTTAAATACTGAGCCCCATACCGACGCCCCAACTCCCGCAGCCCTTCAGCATTAAAATGAAACCCGTCTTCCCGAGTCTCTAGACCAGCACTGTCAACACAGCTGGTCCAATAGTCGCCGTTACTATTCAGCGCCATCAATTGCTGATTCACCACGTCGAAAGCCGCTGTCTCACCACAGATAAATGGGAGATCACTGGCAAACCAACTTTGATGCCGGAAACTAGCCACCACCCGATCCAGTTTCTGGCCATAGGTACTATCCCCTGCATCCGTCTCTCCCTGATGCCAGAGAACAGCGTCGATGCCGCTTTTATGAGGAAGCTCATTAATGGCAGCCAACACTTTACGGTTAATCTCAGCAAAGAAATCACCATTTTCATCCCAATGCTCAATACCTTCCCCCGGCGCGCTGGCTAAAACAAAACCAACCACGCGATCAGAGCGCATGCGGACAATTTCCTTTGCAGCATGCAGAGATAAATTATTTGAAGGATCACCACCAGGATTCCCTCGCGGGAACCAATCCAAATCCCACACTTGATGCAAGTCAGCAGGCAACCACCCATCCTCAGTGAATGCAAAAATACGCTCATGGGGGCTATCTTTCGATGAATCGTAGGTGGTGTCTGCACCCAGCGCATTGGACTGACCGGTGATAAGGATCAGGTCTGTAATATCTGCGCTCGAATATTCTTTGGGCACCTCGATCACAACCGGCTGGACAACCGGGTTCGGAGGAGGATCAACACGGGTTGAATCAGCACCAGTGTCAATTGGCAACTGCAAAGCTTCAGGTGACTGTATAACAGGCTCCGCAGGCGGAACCGGTTCAGGAACATTTGTCGAAGTATTGGAACTCTGAGTAGCTTCAGTGACAACAGCAATTTCATCGCTCGACTGTTCTACGTCATTGCTCACCACTGGGACAACCGGGGCTACCTCTGAACTTGCAGCGCCAACTGCTACTTGTACAGCAGAGTTCCCGTGAATATTGGCACCGCCACCACAGGCAGCCAATACGCACAGCACCGGCATAAGCAGTAGCCATGCTGGAAAAGGTTTTATCGTCATGCACATCTGAACGTTGTCTCCGTCCTTGGTAAATCTTCTTATAACTATTAGTAGAGAAATCAGACAAATAGAGGGATACTTTGTGACAGTTTTTTAACATGTCCTGGAAGCCGCCTTCCACGGGAGTCACTTTTTGAAAGCCAAAAACTAACGAAAAGATGCAGCAATGGCACTGACTACCCACTAAGCATATGATTTAATTATATATCCCTTATTGAATTGGCTTGTTTGGCAGGTGTATTGTGCGATTGTTCAATCGTCAGGAAGTCCGGCAATACCACGTGTTAAATCGTCAACGGGGATACCGTTCACTGCCACCAGAATCAGCAAACTGAAACCGACAGCAACCCGCACCGTTTATCATGACGACAAGTGACGGGTTGATTCGCATAGCCTGCACTGAGACAGGTGTCAGGTTCATGTACAACGGTAATTCACGTGTCACCATGGGATTAGTGACAACCATGACCGTTGAAGACGCTTGGCGGCAGACAGATGATTGGCATCGATTAGAAAAGCAAGGCGTGAAGCAGCCGCACAAGCTTGTCAGCAAACCCGTCACAGGCATGACCATCGTTGATGCCCTACGTCAAAAGGTCGAACGCTTAGCACCAACTGGCGAATTAAGGTAAGCGACCAAATAGAACCGTTGTATTCAAAAGCCGCTGTTAGCGATAGCCTTGCCGTTCACTCAAACAGCAGGCAAACCGATGAACGAAAATTCCGTAGCTACTCCAACCCGCAGAGTTCGCAGAACTCGC